>OZ022250.1:17176765-17189985 GCA_963978915.1 Caenorhabditis parvicauda | reverse complement strand
TTATTTTAGGCCAACATTGTTTTCTTTTGTCAGCATTCTTATTATTGTCCTTCGGCAATGGCCGTGAACCCCAGTATTTTCGACCTTTCTATATTACGGAATAAATATTACATTGATCGGTCTTATCATTTTTGTAGAACAGTGAACTAGGTCTAGAATAGCTGGATCTTTCCCCAACGTTCCTACAAACGTCCTCTTTCTCTTTGTGTGATCTTCTTTTCTCTTCCTCACTTTGACCGAGCTCAATGACACATTTGCCCCAGTTGAACTAGACACACGCGACGCAACACGCAAACGCGTTGGGCTAGAGTGGAAGGTAGAGACGCGTGACCAGAGACGCAGAGGAAGGAGAGCGTCATCCCCAAGCACATATCTAGCAAAAAGTCTAACCGATTTCAAACTCGCGGCAGTCGCATTTTTGCAAACTGATTACGGTAGGGTCGGGACTCTCACAACGAACAGTTAGATCTTTGTGGATTTAAATTATTATTCCTACTTTCAGTCCATTGAAATTAAAGGCGCATTACTTAATCGTTCCACATATCTTCCTCTACCTGTAAAAAAGTCTGACCTCCGTAAATCGGTTTCTTAGTTACCGTAGCAGTTTCGCTTCGAAAAACATGAACGATTAAGTAATGCGCCTTTAATTTCAATGGACTGAAAGTAGGAATAACAATTTAAATCCACAAAGATCTAACTTTTCGTTGTGAGAGTCCCGACCCTACCGTACTCAGTTTACAAAAATGCGACTGCCGCGAGTTTGAAATCGGTTAGACTTTTTGCTAGATATGTGCGTTCATGTTTTTCGAAGCGAAACTGCTACGGTAACTAAGAAACCGATTTACAGAGGTTAGACTTTTTTACAGGTAGAGGAAGATATGTGCCAAGCCTTCTTTTTGTTGCAGGGCTCCGTTCTCCTTCTTTTCTTTTCATTTTCTTCAACATTTTTGCCTTTAATTTATGAAATCTGTTGAATTTCAGTGAATGATGGGCTTACCTTGCGCGCGATGGATGCGTTCAGCCTCACGCGGACTCAAATTCGTTGGAAAGCGGCAATTAGTGGTGAATTTTTATGCTTTATAATTCTATTTGAAAGTTGCACCATGCATAATTAGTACCGATAGTTAAATCTAAATCTGTTTTAAAAGCCTACACAACCGTTCCAAAAAGTCCGTCTATTTGAAGCATGTCGTTATAATGTATTTTAAAATAAAAAAAATTAAAAAAAACAAGCACTCTTCAGGGGCGCTTCGCGCCCCACATTTTATTTTTTCTCACGCCAGTTTTGATACTCGCAACAAAGAATGAAAAGTGAACGAACGTCTTTCAATAAAAACGTGAACCTTCAGACAACTTGGAACTTCTAGATACCTCCATTTTTAAAAATTAAAATGCTAGGCGATAAATGGATCACGTTGAGGACACGTTTGAATTTCAAAACTAAGGAAATCCGTGCCGCGCAGCAGCGCGCGGTCTGATCGAATTAAAAAGTTGATGCGCATCTCCGCTTCAACAGAACCTATCCGATGGCGTTTTCAGCGTTCTGATCCGACTCCTATGAGCTGAGAAAAGGCCGCGGAAAGACAGTGTGACCAAATAGCCTTTTTTCATAAGAATAGATAACTGAAGTTTTTTTTTTATTCGAAATAACTTATCATAACACTTTATTCAAAATAACTCATCATTTTTAGATCTCTTCAAATGAAGATCGATGGATGGGCATCCCTTTCAAAAACTTTCGACGTGACCATTCCAGATGTCGGCGAAAAAGAACTAGTGGAGGCTGGTGGTTTTTAAGTATTTTATCCTTTGCTTATACTCCGGAAAATAATAAATGTGATTTAAAGGTGTCATAAGAATCTTTAAAGACCATTCAAATTTCTTTATGGCACCTTTAAATGCCATTATCATCTCCAAATGTTATTTAAAGACATCTGAGATATTGTTATGGCACCTTTGAATTCTATTTAAATATTAGGCGTTTCTTAGATGACTTCAAAGAGTATTTGAATGTACACCGAATGTCATTTTAAGATTAGATATTTCAAAAGTGGAAGAATAGTAATCAATCACATTTAAATGTGCTATAAAGAACATAAATGAACTTCAATTCATACATAATCTTTAAATCATATTTATTATTTTCCGGAGTAACATAAAAGTTCTTATAGATTGGTTCTGACAGTGGCGTCAAGCACCTCTCTATCGGATCGTTTCCTGAAACTCCATTCCCCGTAAAGGGGCGAGTACATGGCATGAACATCCGCCTTATGGCCCCACTAGTGTGCCGATACAATGGTAGGGGACTATTGTAACATAGCTACTTATAGTCATGAATACTTGCAGGAAATGATGAAGCTAAGCCACACAATGTCTGGTTCCTCGTAAATTCAGGGTCTCCATACACATGCCTAACTGCGAAATCATTGGAGACCCTTGTCGGACAAGGATTTGTCCGTGATCTTAACAGTTTTGCTATTCAGGTTTGCTTTGTTCAGAGTTTAATGATTAATTTTCAATGTTCAGGTTCCCTCAACTAATATCGAATGCCGTCTATCAAAAGACCATTTCTCGGAAGTGAATTTGCTTGGAATGAACGCAATGAGAAGATTGAGACTGTCGATCGATCTCAACTGGGACACTGAGACGTTTGAGCTCATTCAAAAGTAAATCTATATTTCCATATAATAGTTGTCCGGTCATGCTCTCTTTCAAAATTTTTGTGTGAGACGTGATTTATTTTCAAATTATTTTTGTGTGGAGCCTTTGGATTTCCTTCATTTTTGTGGCTGATAAATTGATTTAGTCAACCAGTTATTTCATTGACGCTTGAAGAGGAGAGAACCTTACAGTAACTGAGGTTTCGAATTTCATTTATTTAGGGTTTTTTATAATACCACTTTTTTTCTAAAATCGACATCCAGTGATTTTGTAAAAAGTATGAAAATTACACATTTTCGAGTATTTAAGCATGAAAATGAGATTCAGCATGTATGGCTCTTGCCGGAGATTTCAAAAGTCTGATTAAACCACATTTGAGAGAAGATAAAACATAATTTTTTCCCTAGAGAAGATTTCAAAGCATACGATAAAAGAACGCCTGGATTATTTAAAGTTGGAAAAGAAGGTGATGGAATGGTTGCTTTGAATAGTTCAACAAAAAAGACAACTTCATTCTCTTGGTTATGTTCTTGACCGTCTTATCAACTGTTGATATCTTTCTACCAGAGCTTCTATGCTGTTGTATCTGTCTCCGGCAGAACTTCCATAGTCCACATAAAACTGCTCCGATTGGCCGTTTTTAACTGATTTCACAGCATATAGTGGCTGAAATGATTTGTTTCATGAGAGAGAGAGAGACAGAGAGAGAGAGAGAGAGAGAGAGAGAGAGAGAGAGAGAGACAGAGAGAGAGAGACAGAGAGTGTGAGAGAGAGAGAGAGAGAGAGAGAGAGGGAGAGAGAGAGAGAAAACTTTGAAGATTAGAATTGTAAAGATTATAGGGATCAGTTGGAGTATGTATACTGTACCGTCGCAAAATGATATGAACTAGTGAAAAAAATGATAAGAGCAAGAAAACATGAGAGTGTAAAGCTCATCCTTTTTTCTCTGAACAAGAACCATATTCAGAACAAACAAAATTTAGTCATAGAGTTTAAAGATCATTCTCATCTGCCGAATCGAGAATATGACAATATGATTGCAGTGGTGATGTAGATCGGAAGGGGAACTACATACTTCTGCTGTTTTGTAAATATTCAGTGAGTAGTGAGAAGAGAGAGAGAGAGAGAGAGAGAGAGAGAGAGAGACAGAGAGAGAGAGACAGAGAGAGAGAGAGAGAGAGAGAGAGAGAGAGAGAGAGATAGAGAGAGAGAGCGAGAGAGCGTGAGAGAGAGAGAGAGAGAGAGAGAGAGAGAGAGAGAGAGAGCGTGAGAGAGAGAGAGAGAGAGAGAGAGATGAGAGAGAGAGAGAGAAAGAAACATTCACCGGAACGCATTTTTACTAGTTTTGTAGACGACATAAAGCTCGATTTCTGGGTTGATATTATCTATGAGAGCCCCAGAAGGTAACTGAATTGTTTTTGTTTCTTCAGAATTTCAATGGAATACCTGATGATAGAGTTTAAATGAAGTGTTTCCAACCTTTATCTCTGCCTCCTCCGCCGCGCAAATGCCGAGATATACTCTGAATGAATGTCTATTATTTGGTAAAAGGTAAAACCCTACGATTTTTCTTCTTTATCGTGCCTTCTTGACTTTCTTTCGCGTCTTTTTCTTTGACTGAAAAGATGATGTTTCCATTGCAAATTTTTGCTCCAATCATTTTAAAGAAATTTGTGAGCTTTTACAAAAAAGGTCATAAATGTCTTCTCAGTAATACCTTTGAACTTCTGCCTGCTGTTCTGACTTCTTCTTATAAGGTTCTTCTTGCCTGAAATTCATTTATACCAGAAAATCAGATAAATTCGATAGAAAACTGCAAAGTTTCTCGTTTTCACACTTTGAGCAGTGATAATTTTTGTAACAGTAAAACCTTTGAACTTCCGCTTGTTGTTCTGACTTCTTTTTATAAGGTTCTTCTTGTCTGAAGTTAAGGTATCGGGTAAAAAATCGGGTAAGAATCAAAGTTATCAAAATATAAATTTCTTAACAGTAAAACCTCGGAACTTCCGCTTGCTGTTCTGACTTCCTGTTATTGGGTTCATCTCTTCTGAAATTTTCGTAAAAGTTCGAATACCCACGTTTCCACTCACTTTGGACTATTCTGCTCCGGCTTATCCACTGCGCACAAGTTAATGTACTGCTCGTTATCCGAACCTAAGAAAAGTCCTCTGAGACTCGCGTCGCTCGTATAGGAACATACTATCGCTAAATACACTCGCTTCGCTCATCTAATTTTAAATTTTATATATGAGATCATCGACAAAATTCTTTTTAAGCTATCAAAATCGACATATATCGCTAGAAGCATGACCGTTTTCAAACGCGCTCTAATCTCAATTTTGCAGAATGAGTACGGTAGGCCTACCCTAGAGTCGGGACTCTCACAATGAACAGTTAGATCTTTGTGGATTTACATTATTATTCTTACTTTCAGTCCATTGAAATTAAAGGCTCATTACGTAAATCGTTCTTGTATTTCGAGGCGAAACTGCTACGGTACTAAGTACTCGATTTACGGAGGCCAGACTTTTTTACAGGTAGAGGCTTTTAGAGGAATCTATGTGAAATCTATCGCCAAACAGTCAAAACCACAGTCGGAAATATTTTACACGGAAAAGGGGGGTACAGTATACCTTCTTTGGCCAGTTCTTGTCCTTGTTGCTCTGAAAAAGATTCTTTGAGGTTAAAAAAAACCCCGGCCATATTTCTGCGTTATGGTTTGGAAACATTTTAGTTCGTTTAAATAAATTGAATCTACCGTACGGAAAGCTTAGACAGACCTCAGGAGCCTAAATCCAGGTCGGGGCTATTTTTTGTCGTGACTGGCCGGAATTTACATGGATTCAATCAATTTTCAACGCCCTAATGAAACGTATGCAAGACAGTCGAAAACCCACCATTAAATTCTCTATTGAACCTAGCACAAGTCAAACCATGTCGGCAACAGTGAACCTTAGTGCGTTGCTTTCTTTCGGCCTCTTTTTCTTTTTTCTGAACATCAGTTCCGTCCTGCTTCAAATCAAATATTTTTGCCATTTTCCCACCTCATCTACCGTAATATAAATCGAATTGTATGGAGTTGGACACGTCATCGCATGTGCCTAGTATGGGAAATGACCATATCGGATCACGTTGGTTGAGTGGTTTTCAGCGATATTTCTCTTTTTTGTAGTAAAACCTTATCAAAGTGCTCACAAACGCGTAATCCCTACTCAAACTAAGTTTAAATCAACAAAAGAACTAGTTACTCTATAATCCAAATGTCACTGTACATGTAAGACATAGCGTGAAGTGGTAACAACAGGGCCGTTTATGTAAGACATAGCCATGTAAGACATGTACTGTGACCATCGACAGTGATGAAAGTCTTTATGTCTGACATGTACTGTTACCATAGCCATGTAAGACATGTACTGTGACCATTGACAGTGAAGAAGGTCTTTATGTCTGACATGTACTGTTACCATAGCCATGTAAGACATGTACTGTGACCATTGACAATGAGGAAGGTCTTTATGTCTTACATGTACAGTGACATTTGGATTATAGAGTTAGACTTATAGCGTCAACCCGTATTTTCAGAATTCAATTGAAAAACTTTTTAATGAAGAACTAGGGATTTTGTAAAAAGCATAGTTTCAACTTGAATTTTGAGAATTATGTAAAAAAAATAAACGGATATCCCTTTATTTATATTTTACAATCTGTTGAAAAAAAATACATTTTCCATCTTCTTGATTAATTTTCAATGATTCTTAGAATATTTTTCATATTTCTCTTTAGTGACTAAAACTGAGCAAGGCAGCAAAGCGGTCATCCAGAGCGGATAATAGAAACATCATCTCTGATGATTGATGTTCCGCCCACATTTGATTTTTTTGATCTTGATGCGCTGTGTTCCAGTGGCCATAAATAACAAAAAAATCTCGTCTCGACGAAAAGCAATCGATCAAAATCCCGCAGTTTCTAAGAACGACGACGTCGACCTTGACGAAAGGCGACCCCATGGGGTCTAACCGTCGTAATATAAAACCAAGCTTACACTTTACCATCACATTCATTCACATCGTCATGAAGTCTCTCACCATTTTCGCTTCTCTTATCACCATGGCGACACCCTTCCTCTGGGGTGGCGGTTGCTGTGGAGCACCAGCGGTCCCGAGTTGTGGAGGATGCGCTCCACCAGTTTCGAGCTGTGGCGGAGGATGTGGGACCTCATGGGCGTACGCACCACCAACTGTCATCGGATATGAGAGAGTGAGTGATAATTTCAATTTATTTTTAGTTTCAAATGATTTTCGTTTTTTCATCAGTCAAAATTTGATGTCTTTCTGTGACTACGGTACTTGAGAAACCCAGAAGTCAGTAAAATAGTTATTTTTTCACTAAAGAATCAACCAAAAAGTGCTCTAAGCTCCCTCTAGGAGAAAAAAACGACAAGAAACGACTATGCTTAATGGAAACCGTCGGAAATGTTAAAGACGACCGTAGGCGGTTCGTTTTCGTTGCCCTAGTTCATAACCTTGTTGCTTCAAGACTTCTACATTCTGCTTATTCAGATTCCACTGTACGCAAAGGTCCCAGTCGCAGTTCCACAAGCCCCACCAGCATAGTAAGTTTTGAGTCTGGACATAACACTAACAAAATGACCAGTAACCCACCACCACCTCAAGCGGCTCCGCCACCGCCTCCTCCACCACCTCCACCAATGGAGACGACGACACCAATGCCGACACCAATGTAATAACAACGTCCTTTTTTGTTGACTAACGCTTTAAGCATTATTAACAACCATATACCTGCACCTGTTCCAGTCGAGCAGCCGGAAGCAGTTTCATCTGAATTCGGAGGTGCCGGACAGTACGCGTCCTACCCGAATGGACCAGCTCTCATAGGTACTAACATGGAGAAAAAGCCATTTAACAATCAATCCAGAAGTTAC
Organism: Caenorhabditis parvicauda; assembly: GCA_963978915.1. Taxonomy (NCBI): domain Eukaryota; kingdom Metazoa; phylum Nematoda; class Chromadorea; order Rhabditida; family Rhabditidae; genus Caenorhabditis; species Caenorhabditis parvicauda. The sequence continues at coordinate 17,182,382 of OZ022250.1, read as the reverse complement.
ACCACGCGTGGTGTCAGTTCCCGCCAACCCACCAAGAATTATCCCTCTTCCGAATATGGCCACCAGAGGGGAAGCAATGTTGGTCGATTCAATTTGTTATTTTAAACTTCACTGATTTTGTTTTTAAATTAAAAAGCTACTCTGTTAGTTGTTAGTGTTAGTATTTTTGATAACAAAATTATTCTGATAGTAACACTTCATTTTTTCCCTCCCGAATTCTTCATCTATCACTACTGAGATATAAAAATCCATTTTAAACATCTCTCATAACCAAACCTAATCTACCTCACCATACTAACTTCAGAATCGTTGAAAATGTCCCGTACGCGAGACCTGCTATGACCTTGTGAGAGTTTGAATTCGTTGAATTATCTAAAGATATAATTTTAGCGTTCAAGCCCCACCGGCTCCAGGGTATGCTCAAGGGCTAATCGGTATTCAGCAACAACCTGTAGGATACGCAGGACCTTCTCAGCCTATTGAAATCGTACAACAACAGGTTGGGCTTTACACTGTTGCGAATGGCAGATAAGAAGGTGTTTAAAGTTGATCAAGCTAACATTCCTAACGTCACCAAGACAGGTTAACTTGAACAAGATTCATCGAATTTATTAAAATTTGAGAAAAAGCAAAAGAAGTGTACACTAGCGGGGTCGAACTCTGACCCCTTGTGTGGTTTCGGTCGCACTATTTGTCTTGAACAAAACCGATTGACTCTTTTTGTCGATTCCAAATAGAATTGGAATTTTAACGATAAAGGGTTTGTACGGATAAATAGTGACCACCCTATAGACATTTTCTCCAGGCGATCGGACCAATCGAGAACGGAGTGGAAGTGCAAGTACCCCCCTACCAGCCATCAGTCGTCACCTATGACAACGTCGGACCTGTAGGATCAGGTGCCTTCCAGAGGATTCCACAAGCGGCTCCTGCTGGTGGTTACGAGACTGTTTACGCTGCACCAAGCGCCAAGAAACTAAGGAAGTTCGCCAAGAACTAACGCCTTTTTCAACTCATTTTCTGTATATAAATTGTTTTTCTGATGTGTATGATGGCCGGAAGTTAATTTGCAGATCGGTTGAGTTAGTCTCTCTATCTCTCTCATCTCATCTCTCTCTCTCTCTCTCTCTCTCTCTCTCTCTCTCTCTCTCTCTCTCTCTCTCTCCCTCTCTCTCTCTCTCTATCTCTCTCATCTCTCTCATCTCTCTCTCTCTCTCTCTCTCTCTCTCTCTCTCTCTCTCTCTCTCTCTCTCTTCTTCTTCTTCTTCTTCTTCTTCTTCTCACCCACATGTTAAATAACTCAATAAAAAACCAACTAAATCATCAAGTGCTCAAATATGAGTTATTGAAAACAAGAAACTAGCAACGACCCTAAACACATAAATTAACGTCATCAGGCTTCACATCTCTGATACACCTCTCTCCTTTACCTCTTCCGTATACTTCCTTAGTGACGTCACAAACCCACATGTTATGATCAAATAATGGTATTTCCGTCAACGAGACAACACTCAAGACGATGTCGAAATCGGGTTTTCTTGACGTCAGTAGACAACAAGTTACCTCTCAACTGTTTCGTGACTGGACTGAAGCATTATGCGTTGGTGAATGACGGAATGTCCAGCTTGACCCTTGTTAGTATTTATTGTTAGTCCAATGTTCCGACCATAGTTCCATCATCAGGAGACTACTAGGGTAATTGATTCATTAGCATTCGAATATGGATTTTCCTGTTCGCTGTGGAGCTGATATGATTCAATCTAGTGAGGAACTACGGGAAAATCATCTGAAGCTTATCAATATGATTTTTGATAGTTTGATTCTCTCTTTTCGCTCTCTCTCTCTCTCTCTCTTTTTCTCTCTCTCTCACACACACACACACTCTCTCTCTCTCTTTCTCTCTCTCACACACACACACACACACACACACACACACACACACACACACACACACACACACACACACACACACACTCTCTCTCTCTCTCTCTCTCTCTCTCTCTCTCTCTCTCTTAGCACCTCTTCCAGAAGCGAAAGCTGAAATTAGCCTCTTCGATCTGAATTTTAATCAAAAAGGTCGTTCGCACGCACATCCTGGAGCATTATAAACGCCGTTTCATCAGTTCAGAATTTATCGTTTGCCATTTTTTACGACCATGATTACACCCTGTGAAGTCTATTATTTTCGCGTGGCCCGTTTGTATACAAGTCAATCGTGTCCGAAGATCATAAAATACACGTACGAACCAAAGTACCACGGCCCACGCCCGACCGGAAATTAGTCGGGCGTGAAATAAGGAAAGAAATTTGTTGGCCGAAGAATTTTCACGCTTTTTGACCGCGGGGGTTACGTCCTGATGTTGTTATTATACTAAACAAGGTGGTCGGAAATTACCCGAACAAATTGTGGTTTATTTTCTCTATATTATTTTTTTTCCAGTTTCTTTTCCTAAAGAGTTGAGTTCTTGTCGATTTTCTACTTGACGATCCCTCGGGTAACTCGCAATCATCATTTACATGATAAATTTACTGTAGTTAGCCTAGTTTCTTCAATTTCCACCCCTGTTTATTGTTCTCTTATACAGACTTCTCGTTTTCTGCCCTTTTCAGAGAGATGTCCTTTAAAAGACCAATCTTAACCCTGTATCAAATTTCATCTCAACAGACTATTGTGAATCAACAAAAATAAATACAAGATTTGCAAAGTAAGTTATCCCTGGACTGATTTTCGATATGTTGCTCATCTTATTATCGAATCATATTTTCATCTTTTACCTTGAATTACTCATAAATTCGAGTTTTTGAGTATGTTTCTATGAACAATGATCGGGAAAAATGTTAGGAATGTTTTTAATTAGGATAATGTTGATAATGCTTGAAAACATGTGGGACTTTGATACGTTAATCAAATTTACTATTTTCAGCTTGGAAAAAAGTGAGTAAAGGTTTCTTCAAAAACGTGCTTCAGATGACAGAAAGAACTTGAATCTTGAATGTTCTACCTAAAGGCTTCCACTGATCTTCTTTCAAGCTGAACAATTTCACTTTTTGATGATGAAAGATGGTTTTAAAAAATCAGCTGTCGAACCTTCGCTGCGCTCAGGAGTATCGCGTGTTTTTTTTTTGATTCATGAAACAAAACGAGTCTGAGACTTTTACAACATTGAGCTGGAGCATTACTCGCCATAATAAATTTGGAGAAGAAGAGCGAAGTATGTAGAGTTTTCCATTTACTCCTGTCATGTATTCTATGAACTAAATACTGTTGATATGAAGTTCATAGGTCGTTGATAGCAGTTTATGAAGTTCATAGGTCGTTGATAGCAGTTTATGAAGTTCATAGGTCGTTGATAGCAGTTTATGAAGTTCATAGGTCGTTGATAGCAGTTTATGAAGTTCATAGGTCGTTGATAGCAATTTATGAAGTTCATAGGTCGTTGATAGCAGTTTATGAAGTTCATAGGTCGTTGATATCTACGGCCTATGACGTTGATGTGCTGTAGATATCAACGACCTATGAACTTCATATCAACGGTATTTAGTTTATAGAGTACGTCAATTTTTTCAAAGTGGTACTCCAAAGTTGACTCATATACCATTCTTCCCATAATTTTTCACTGATTCAGTAAAACCCAACCATACGCCAGTAGCTACAATGAAGTGTTCAAGAACGTCAAACTAGCCGAAATCCCTAATAAAAACTACTAGACTTTTTAGCGTCTGTTTATGTTTCAGTTAAGGATCGCGTGTCTGTAACCTTAGTAGAGCTTGTTGTTGACGAATTTCTTCTGCTCATAAAGTCCTAAGTACGTCACATTTTAGGTGGTTTAATCACGAGTGTGCGAGTGGGTTGATGATGTACATATTTTATGGGCAATGTTGGTTGTGGTTAATGACGCACTCCAATGAAAAACTCTTTACCTTTGCTTTTTCATAATTCTGGGTATTATCTTGAAAAAATCCTTCTTTCTTTCTCTCTCTCTCTCTCTCATCATGTACTTCGATGTATTCATGAAATCACTCAAGCATGAAGAGAAAATTGACCTCCAGAGGATGTAATCATGGTCGTAAAAAATGGAGGACGATAAATTGTGAACGGACGGAACGGCGTTTATAATGCTCCAGGATGTGCGTGTGAACGACCTTTTTGATTAAAATTCGGACAGGAGAGGCTAATTTTGGCTTTCACTTCTGGAAGAGGTGCTAAGAGAGAGAGAGAGAGAGAGAGAGAGAGAGAGAGAGAGAGAGAGAGAGAGAGAGAGAGAGAGAGAGAGAGAGAGAGAGAGAGAGAGAGAGAGAGAGAGAGAGGTCTCCGTTCTACTTTCAAGTACCCTTGAATATCTTAATTTAACCAACATTTCATCCCTATGTCTTGTTCATATGAATTTCTTGGTGCTCGCAGAGTTATCAAAGATCAGCAGGCAGAAATCAGTGAATGACATCATCATGAAAGCCCACCTCCACCGTCGGAAATCCTGTCTTTCCAAAAAGGCGGGTCAAAAAAGGGGGGCGTGGCCAAAGCCTTTATTAAAATGATTTTTCCACTACAATACACATGCTTGTGTCTACACCAAACAATAGTGATCCTTGTTTTCTATGTGTTCATGAGAAAGTGACCAGTAGGACACCGAAATTTCTTCTTTTTTTTCGCAAATCCAAGTTTTCTTTCTTTTTTCTCAAGTACCGCTGATTGGTAACCGAATACTTGTGTGGAGGTGTGCAAACTTAATCTCATTCTGGAATCTTGAAAGTTGCTCTTTCTCTTTCTCTCTCTCTCTCTCTCTCTCTCTCTCTCTCTCTCTCTCTCTCTCTCTCTCTCTCTGTCTCTCTCTCTCTATCTCTCTATCTCTCTATCTCTCTCTCTCTCTCTCTCTCTCTCTCTCTCTCTCTCTCTCTCTATCTCTCTATCTCTCTCTCTCTCTCTCTCTCTCTCTCTCTCTCTCTCTCTCTCTCTCTCTCTCTCTCTCTCTCTCCGCATATCCTCTCCTGGCTTTCTGCCAAACGTAATTCATCCAAACTCTCCGAACATCTAGCTAAAGTATCGTGGTCCCACCGTGTTTTGACATTTGAAGTATCCCCTCCAACCTGTCACCCTGGTATTCATCCGAATGATAGATGAACGTATTTGCAACCGGCCCACACACACACATACGCAAATCCACATTACTCAGTCTGGCTAAGTTTTGCCGTTTAAGACTAGACATGCGAGCCCGAAGTCCTCTAGTAGTTTGTTTTCAATGTCTAGCTTCCAGGAGTTTATGAACAGTTCTGTCTGTTTTTCTGTCTGTCTTTCTGTCTATCTGTCAACTTGAAGAGGTCATTATCCTAACCAACAAATACAGTACCTGCATAAAGTGAACTCCAAAACTTTGGGTTGACAAGCATCGGACCGCAAGACTATTGAACGGATATCTGTCGCCCATTGCTATCCTATTCTGGACCATTGGTAGTCCATCTTTCGGTCCAAGTCCGGCCCAATTGCAGTCCATCTTTTGCCCGTTCCAGCCAACCTGCCGACGATAGTCCCCCATTGACGGTTCGATGCAGGTCCAGCCAATGTTTCAGAGAAAACGACGACTCACAGCAAACGCAGTTGAAAAGTGTAAGCAAAGCAAGA
>OZ022250.1:17166971-17174065 GCA_963978915.1 Caenorhabditis parvicauda | reverse complement strand
ACTGAAAGTAAGGAAAATAATTTAAATCCACAAAGATCTAACTGTTCGTTGTGAGAGTCCCGACCCTACCGTACTTATTCTGCAAAATTAAGATTAAATTGAGACTTTTTTACCGTATGGTACGATAATTGCAAAAACAGACACCGTAACAGGATACTGTAACTACCAATTTCAGTGACAAACTACCTTGAAAACTACGGTCCAGAGGAACGCTACTATCTAGTGATGAACGACCATGGGTAAAGTTTTTCAAATTCTGAATTATCCAAGTGAACATGTCAAAAACCTTTGAAACCTCAAGAACGAATTCAGATCGGCGAAAAGAGGACTCGGGCCTCGACCATTGAGGTTCGGATGAACGGAAAGATGATCAAGGCCGAAAGTAGCACTCCTTGTTTTTCAACTACACATACAGCTGCACATAAAACAATTGTTAATAAATTTCTCACAACTGTAAAGGGATAATGTGTCGTGAACAGCAACTGTCAAAACTTCCTGACAATCACTTTTCAAAGTCAAGAAGGCAGTTTGAGAATCATACAAATTTAAAATCTTGCAGTAGGTTTGGCATTCCACTTGATTAAAAAATGTAACGAGAGTCCATTATCATTGACGGATAATTTGTATTTTTTAAGCAACTGTGCACATCCCAAAATGAGGTCTCTACTCTTCTTGCTGATTTTATTTAAAGTTTGTCAATCAACCCATCCAACACGTGTTTACAAACCAATGACAGTTTTACAAATGTAGCTTTGACGGTTTATCCTGTCTCTTGAACTTTTCTGATGACAAAAACCACGGTAGAACGTAATCTGAACGCGTTGATAGATGAATGTCAATGGTGGATTGTGCTTTTTAGCTGTGTATTCAAAGACTATACATGCGCAGTGGATCCTAACTGCTTAAGCTTCACTAAAGAAAATTATCTCTACACAATCGTTATTGATATGAACAATGGTGAGATTGATGAAGATGTTGAAGATGAACAAAAATGTTGTAGACTAGAATAATTGTTCCGATCAATCAAGCTACTTGGAGGATGTGACATACACCAACCTGTCCGCGCAAATAGGAAAAAAAACCTGTGCCCAAAGGTAAGTGTGGTGGAAGATAATATAATGGAGAGAAAAAATTTAGTACATGGTGGATAATCGGCCGGACTATCAGCACAAATATTCTGTGGTTTCTCTCAAGCTTCCCTTGTGTCGTTCCGGCTACAAGTGGACTATGATGCATACAGATTCTATCAAAAAATCGTCCGTTCCATAACTTTTATTTTTAGATTATCAGTGAGAAAACAATATCAAAGCTCATCTTTATCTAGGAGCCTAGTACCTGAACGTGAGGTTTTATGATTGTGGATGAGTTGACCAGAAGGAAAGGAACTAGATATGATTGTTAGTAGCGAGAAACCTTTGATTTTTTGAAGATTCGACAAATGGAAAAGTGAACAAAGTATCGTAAGTGGGCACGGAAAAAGAAAAATGAAAAGTTTTGAAGAATCTGTCGCCCAGCGCGATGTCGATCCGTTACATCTGTCGCCCAGCGCGATGTCGATCCGGTCCATCTGTCGCCCAGCTCGATGTCGATCCGGTCCATCTGTCGCCCAGCGCGATGTCGATCCGGTCCATCTGTCGCCCAGCTCGATGTCGATCCGGTCCATCTGTCGCCCAGCTCGATGTCGATCCCGTCCATCTGTCGCCCAGCGCGATGTCGATCCGGTCCATCTGTCGCCCAGCTCGATGTCGATCCGGTCCTTCTGTCGCCCAGCGCGATGTCGATCCGGTACATCTGTCGCCCAGCGCGATGTCGATCCGGTCCATCTGTCGCCCAGCTCGATGTCGATCCGGTCCATCTGTTGCCAAGCTCGATGTCGATCCGGTCCATCTCTTGCCCATCTCGATGTCGATCCGGTCCATCTGTTGCCCAGCTCGATGTCAATCCGGTCCATATGTCGCCTAGCGCGATGTCGATCCGGTCCATCTGTCGCCAAGCGCGATGTCGATCCGGTCCATCTGTCGCCCAGCTCGATGTCGATCCGGTCCATCTGTTGCCCAGCGCGATGTCGATCCGGTCCATCTGTCGTCCATCTCAATGTCGATCTGGTCCATCTGTTGCCCATCTCGATGTCGATCCGGTCCATCTGTCGCCCAGCGCGATGTCGATCCGTTACATCTGTCGCCCAGCGCGATGTCGATCCGGTCCATCTGTCGCCCAGCTCGATGTCGATCCGGTCCATCTGTCGCCCAGCGCGATGTCGATCCGGTCCATCTGTCGCCCAGCTCGATGTCGATCCGGTCCATCTGTCGCCCAGCTCGATGTCGATCCCGTCCATCTGTCGCCCAGCGCGATGTCGATCCGGTCCATCTGTCGCCCAGCTCGATGTCGATCCGGTCCATCTGTTGCCCAGCGCGATGTCGATCCGGTCCATCTGTCGTCCATCTCAATGTCGATCTGGTCCATCTGTTGCCCATCTCGATGTCGATCCGGTCCATCTGTTGCCCATCTCGATGTCGATCCGGTCCATCTGTCGTCCATCTCAATGTCGATCTGGTCCATCTGTTGCCCATCTCGATGTCGATCCGGTCCATCTGTCGCCCAGCGCGATGTCGATCCGTTACATCTGTCGCCCAGCGCGATGTCGATCCGGTCCATCTGTCGCCCAGCTCGATGTCGATCCGGTCCATCTGTCGCCCAGCGCGATGTCGATCCGGTCCATCTGTCGCCCAGCTCGATGTCGATCCGGTCCATCTGTCGCCCAGCTCGATGTCGATCCCGTCCATCTGTCGCCCAGCGCGATGTCGATCCGGTCCATCTGTCGCCCAGCTCGATGTCGATCCGGTCCTTCTGTCGCCCAGCGCGATGTCGATCCGGTACATCTGTCGCCCAGCGCGATGTCGATCCGGTCCATCTGTCGCCCAGCTCGATGTCGATCCGGTCCATCTGTTGCCAAGCTCGATGTCGATCCGGTCCATCTCTTGCCCATCTCGATGTCGATCCGGTCCATCTGTTGCCCAGCTCGATGTCAATCCGGTCCATATGTCGCCTAGCGCGATGTCGATCCGGTCCATCTGTCGCCAAGCGCGATGTCGATCCGGTCCATCTGTCGCCCATCTCGATGTCGATCCGGTCCATCTGTCGCCCATCTCGATGTCGATCCGGTCCATCTGTTGCCCATCTCGATGTCGATCCGGTCCATCTGTCGCCCAGCTCGATGTCGATCCGGTCCTTCTGTCGCCCAGCGCGATGTCGATCCGGTACATCTGTCGCCCAGCGCGATGTCGATCCGGTCCATCTGTCGCCCAGCTCGATGTCGATCCGGTCCATCTGTTGCCAAGCTCGATGTCGATCCGGTCCATCTCTTGCCCATCTCGATGTCGATCCGGTCCATCTGTTGCCCAGCTCGATGTCAATCCGGTCCATATGTCGCCTAGCGCGATGTCGATCCGGTCCATCTGTCGCCCAGCGCGATGTCGATCCGGTCCATCTGTCGCCCAGCTCGATGTCGATCCGGTCCATCTGTTGCCCATCTCGATGTCGATCCGGTCCATCTGTCGCCCAGCTCGATGTCGATCCGGTCCTTCTGTCGCCCAGCGCGATGTCGATCCGGTCCTTCTGTCGCCCAGCGCGATGTCGATCCGTTACATCTGTCGCCCAGCGCGATGTCGATCCGGTCCATCTGTCGCCCAGCTCGATGTCGATCCGGTCCATCTGTCGCCCAGCGCGATGTCGATCCGGTCCATCTGTCGCCCAGCTCGATGTCGATCCGGTCCATCTGTCGCCCAGCTCGATGTCGATCCCGTCCATCTGTCGCCCAGCTCGATGTCGATCCGGTCCTTCTGTCGCCCAGCGCGATGTCGATCCGTTACATCTGTCGCCCAGCGCGATGTCGATCCGGTCCATCTGTCGCCCAGCGCGATGTCGATCCGTTACATCTGTCGCCCATCTCGATGTCGATCCGGTCCATCTGTCGCCCATCTCGATGTCGATCCGGTCCATCTGTTGCCCATCTCGATGTCGATCCGGTCCATCTGTCGCCCAGCTCGATGTCGATCCGGTCCTTCTGTCGCCCAGCGCGATGTCGATCCGGTACATCTGTCGCCCAGCGCGATGTCGATCCGGTCCATCTGTCGCCCAGCTCGATGTCGATCCGGTCCATCTGTTGCCAAGCTCGATGTCGATCCGGTCCATCTCTTGCCCATCTCGATGTCGATCCGGTCCATCTGTTGCCCAGCTCGATGTCAATCCGGTCCATATGTCGCCTAGCGCGATGTCGATCCGGTCCATCTGTCGCCAAGCGCGATGTCGATCCGGTCCATCTGTCGCCCAGCTCGATGTCGATCCGGTCCATCTGTTGCCCAGCGCGATGTCGATCCGGTCCATCTGTTGCCCAGCGCGATGTCGATCCGGTCCATCTGTCGTCCATCTCAATGTCGATCTGGTCCATCTGTTGCCCATCTCGATGTCGATCCGGTCCATCTCTTGCCCATCTCGATGTCGATCCGGTCCATCTCTTGCCCACCTCGACGTCGATCCGATCCATCTGTCGCCCAGCGCGATGTCGATCTGGTCCATCTGCCGCCCCGCTCGATGTCGATACGGTCCAACTGTCGCTAACTCACACGAACGAAGAGCACTATCCCCGCTACTGCTTCGGCCTTATCGCCGTCCATTTTCCCCGGTCCATCTGTCGTCCTTTTTGTGCTCCATGTCGGTCCAATATTTTGGAGTGCCTTGCTATTTATTTACTTACGATGTTACTTTGATTCTGAAATTCAAAGAGGTCAAAACTTCCTGTGCAATCACACTGTTCAGAGTCAAGAAGACAGTTTTGAGAATAGTACAAATTCTGTAAAATTAGGGCAGACCCAGGGCGTAAATCGGACCTGGCGTTGGTGCTTTGCGTGCGCCTAGAAGAAAACAAACACGCCGCACCTCGCTGTTTGTATTTTTCGAGTGAAAAAGAAAAAAAAACGATTTTCAAAGTGTGCCGCCTGTTCTTTTTGCAGGGAAGCTAACCAGTTTGACAGTGGCCAAGTTACACGCATTTAGATGCGCGGTAAGTGCCGCGCCCGAAGCATATCTAGCAAAAAGTTTGACCGATTTCAACCGCGCGCCAATCGCATTTTTGTAAAATGAGTACGGTAGGCCTACCCTAGGGTCGGGACTCTCACAACGAACAGTTAGATCTTTGTGGATTTGAATTATTATTCTTACTTTCAGTCCATTGAAATTAAAGGCGCATTACCTTATCGTTCTTGTGTTTCAAGGCGAAACTGCTACAGTAATAAGTAACCGATTTACGGAGGTCAGACTTTTTTACAGGTAGAGGAAAATATGTGACGATCAAATCAATTACTGTGTGAATACGTCTGAAAATTAAAAGTTTTGAAAATGCGACTTGTTCTTGCGAAAACCTAGTTTGGGTGAACAATTTACGGAAGCTCTAGAAAAACTGGTCAAGAATCATAACTGACGGATTTTGATGTTGTTCCTCCGAACAGAAAAATTCCATGGTTTTTGGTTTTGATAGTTTCAATGAGGCGGTGTCTGTATGGTTTCTAAAATTCATATTGGTTTCTTAAAAACTTTCAGTCGTAAATGGGCGACAGTCGTCTCGGACATCTGTCGCCCAATTACAATCCAATGCCGGTCCATTCACAGTCCATCTGTCGTCCGGTCCAGCTGTCGCCCGATTCATCTGTCGCCTAATCCAGCTGTTGCCCGATCCATCTGTTGCCCGGTCCAGCTGTCGCCCGATTCATCTGTCGCCTGGTCCAGCTGTCGCCCGATCCATCTGTTGCCCGGTCCAGTTGTCGCCCGATCCATCTGTTGCCCGGTCCAGCTGTCGCCCGATTCATCTGTCGCCTGGTCCAGCTGTCGCCCGATCCATCTGTTGCCCGGTCCAGCTGTCGCCCGATTCATCTGTCGCCTGGTCCAGCTGTCGCCCGATCCATCTGTTGCCCGGTCCAGCTGTCGCCCGATTCATCTGTCGCCTGGTCCAGCTGTCGCCCGATCCATCTGTTGCCCGGTCCAGCTGTCGCCCGATTCATCTGTCGCCTGGTCCAGCTGTCGCCCGATCCATCTGTTGCCCGGTCCAGCTGTCGCCCGATTCATCTGTCGCCTGGTCCAGCTGTCGCCCGATCCATCTGTTGCCCGGTCCAGCTGTCGCCCGATTCATCTGTCGCCTGGTCCAGCTGTCGCCCGATCCATCTGTTGCCCGGTCCAGCTGTCGCCCGATTCATCTGTCGCCTGGTCCAGCTGTCGCCCGATCCATCTATTGCCCGGTCCAGCTGTCGCCCAATCCATCTGTCGCTCACACACAGTCGCACTGTTCAATTCATTCACCGTTCATTATCAGTTTGATATCAGTTCAAATATAATCCACTGTTGGCACTGACATGTGCGAACACACATTGCATACTATAGTTCGACTTACAATCCTTCATACTCCGAAAGTCCAGAGAAGTAACGACCTGAGAAGTCGTCGAGCGCTGGATAGGTTACTGCAGCCACGCGCGGACTTATCGCGGGTCTCGCCAAAAGGGTGCTAAATGTTGTCGGAATTAGTAATTTTCGAAAATACTCATATTCAGTTCCTTTCCTCCGGTTATCTTACAAAGCTATCCAACGTACTTTTTGCAAAAAAAATTGCAGAACTGATCTGACCGGCGTAGCTTTTATTTAAAAGGTCGATCGGTCAGACTTTTTGCTAGATATGTGGATCGTCATGAAGCTTATAAACTTTTTTTTCTACACGAATGAAGTTATTATCAAAAATTCCTTCTGGATTCATACAGATACTGAAGATTTTCCCTTTGGAGAAATAAAAAAATATTCATTTTCCATGAAAACCGGAGAACATTTCTGTGTTAACCTTGTGATTTTCGAGTCCCCAAATCACAGAATGGGTCGAACCCGAATTAATGTTAAATGATTTACCCTTACGACTCTTTTGCGAACAAATCACATAGTGACGTCGAGTTCCCACATGAGAGAAGGTGATAACCATGGTTCTGCTAATTTCCATGGTAATTGTATGTTTTCCAAACTTTATGCAAATTTTGCAATGAGATTATAGTTTTGTGGGTGTA
>OZ022250.1:17139471-17161971 GCA_963978915.1 Caenorhabditis parvicauda | reverse complement strand
GACCTGATCGAGCGAGTTGGTCTCTACACGTGCTTGATTTCGTGTCTATTGAATAATTCACCACATGTTCTGCGGCGGGGTGGGTCCGCGCGATTCGGCTTCATGATTCCTAGAAGAAAGAGGGATTTTCAGATAGAATGACACGATTCCGACCATTCGTCCTTGATGTCAACTTCGAAAGTGATGGATTCCAGAGATCCTTGAGAGCTGATGACGACGATGATGAGAAGTGAGTTTGGGAGAGAGAGAGAGAGAGAGAGAGAGAGAGAGAGAGACTAAAACATCATCTCAGGCACGAGAAACCGCGGCCTCTACGATTTGGTTGACGTCAACAGATCAGCCTCTTCTTCATCGTATCGGTTTCTCACTTAATTTACGGGCATCTCGAAAAGTTTTCACAACGATAAAGCTTTACAAATTGTTCATTTTGTACATATGGTGGGGGTTATAAATGCGAGAATTGTTGTCCGAACGTCTTTGCGAGCTTCTTCTTTCTTGCCTCGTCCATGACCTGGGATATCCTTTTGATCGCACGTGGGTCGAGGAGCTTCTTCTGTAAGTGGTATTTTAGAAGATTTTCGACAACTCGGGGTTACAGAGAGCGAGTAACACATGGAAACTATGTAGGTTTACGAGCTCTCTCGCCTCTAGATGAATGAGAGAGTAGGCGCAGCGCCAAAATCTCTGTTAATGCGTCGAGGTGAGACAGTGTCAGGACGAAGAGACGCAGAGATAGATCCCGGTTAGAGAATGTTTTGTGTTAGTTCACGTGGCTCCCGCCGTCACCCCGGGAATTCTAGCGCGGGAGAAAGAAAACATCAGAAACGCTGACTCCGGTAGTACTACCAAGCAGTAGGAAGAGAATCGTGCAAGAATGTGATTATTCATTTCACATTTTTTCCAATTTTCAATAAAACAAGTCTAGGTTGTTGAGTCATGTTGCGCAGCTTTGTCTATGATCTCATGATAAATTTCGCTTCTTTCCCTTTTTAAACTCATTTCACTCGCCTCCAATCGTTTTCTTCTTTCTGCTCCTTCACTCAGTTCATTCTTCTTTCGCTTTCTTCTGCTTCTATCTTCACCCAATGATACTCCAACTTGTTTTTCGAGGTCTCTGGAAAAGGCTATTTATTACATAAATTTATCAATTTTCGAACCTTTTATACTCTTCTTCCTCCTTCTCCAAGGACTTTTTGAATCGACTCTCTTCTTTCTTGGCAGTTTCTTCTTCCATTGGGTTTAGTGGAAATCCTTCTTCATCTCTGTCGATGATTGGTCCATGAAGTGGGCATCTGAAAAGATCGTGGGCTGATAGAGAGAGAAACATAGAGAGAGAGAGAGAGAGAGAGAGAGAGAGAGAGAGAGAGAGAGAGAGAGAGAGAGAGAGAGATAGCGAGAGAGAGAGAGAGAGAGAGAGAGAGAGAGAGAGAGAGAGAGAGAGAGAGACTACCTGACAAAATCTCTCCTCGGGCATAGTTGATCATTAGCCAGCCGTACTCTGCACTGCCTATCACTCTTGTTTTTTGGCTCCCCGACAAAAGTGAAAACTCGTGTTGAGAAGACACAATCTTGTTCTTTGGCCACAATCGTGCTGAAATTCATGAGTCGTACTAGTTTCTCATGAACTTGGAATTTTATAAGACCTGGTAACATGCATGTAAGATCCGTGTAACCTCGTGGTAAGACCTGATAAACTCCAACTTGAAAAAGGCAAATTCTATGAAGTTGACCAGAACTTACATCAAGTCTTTTCACATCCTAATCCAATTTGTACCACGTGGAGTTCCAACACTTTTAATAAGAAAAAACAAACTCTTCATCGGGCGGTCTCCAGAATCGATGACAGTCTGCGTTGTTCTTCGGCACTTCTACGTCTTTCCTGTCGACTCCCCAGTATTTGAGATCAAGACCATAGGGGATCTGGGGGATGGACGGTTTTTCTGGCTCAAAATGATAATTCAGGCAGCACAAAAACCATTCAATCTAACCTGTTCTTGTTGAATACTCTTGCTACAGCATGGTTCGTCTTCAGTTTTCTTGTCAGTTCTTCCAGAATACAAATCGATAACGTACTGTGGCAGTCGATCGTCGACTGGGTTGACAAAATCCTCGACTGGAAAATGGGGAATGGAACAGATTTTGAATGACCACAAAAAACCTTGTTTCTCGGGCACTTCATCCCATTCGTCGTCACTGTCTTCATCGTCGTTTTTCTGCTTCTTCCGTCTGACTTTTCCTTCAAACTTGACGTCGTCAATTTTCAGAAGGACTTTATCCAGTTTTATCTTCGCGTCGATGATTTCTTTGACCATTCGTTCAGTCGATGGGCCCAAGCCTGCGAGCTTCGATAGGTATCTAAAACAAGAAAAGTAAGACGAGTCAAAAATCTTGCAGTTCATCATCAAAACCTTATCAATTTAAAAACCAACTTTTCCATCGTCTTTTTCAACGCATTTCCAATAGCCTTTCCATCCAGTACATTCTCAACCAGAGTATCGTTATCCTCAGTCACTTCAACTGTTGGTTGGACGTGTTCGATGGTCAACGAGATCGTTTCTGAGCGGAGAGCGTGAAGTTGCTGAAATTGGTACAAATTAGCGTCCGGAAATTCGGAAATTATTGTTTTATTTCATGAATTTTCTCAAAATTTACCTGCGAAACAGCAAAATCCGATGGGTCACTTCTTCCCGGAGCTACATCATCCCCCATTAAGGGGATCAGGATCCTCAAAGCTGCTTCTATCTGAAACATTTTTACTTAAAGAAACTTTAAAAAAAACGAAACCTCAGTGATAGTTCTATCCACATCATTTTTCACACGAGTCCACTTGACTTGAATCGATTCCATGACCTTAATATGGGTGAAAATAGTCTTCTCTAAGACTTAATACTTTTTACAAAATAATTTTTGTAGAAAAGAATGAAAGAAACCTTCTGCGCATGTAGCTCCTTACGCTTATCCTCTTCTTCTCTTC
Source organism: Caenorhabditis parvicauda (assembly GCA_963978915.1). Classification (NCBI taxonomy): domain Eukaryota; kingdom Metazoa; phylum Nematoda; class Chromadorea; order Rhabditida; family Rhabditidae; genus Caenorhabditis; species Caenorhabditis parvicauda. Next base: position 17,158,997 of record OZ022250.1, on the reverse strand, counting down.
GGATTCTTTCAGCTCGCATTTCTGCACTATTATCTTCAAATCCTAGGGCCTGGAGAATCGCATTGTTTGATAAATTATGGGGAAAAAACCTTCGATTGTTTGAGAAAATCAACAACAGATTGAAGTTTGACATAAGCGCAGGCAAACTTCTGGTGCCATTCTTTTATTATCTTGATGCCCAATATCTTCAAACTTTTCGCGTGGGCTGTTGGCCCTGGTAGTGGGTAATGTTGAGGATCAATCTCACAAACGTAGCAAAGAATATCCTGCAGTAGACAAGTGAATATATTTTAAAAACGTTCAAATCACCTGTACATTGTCAACCACTAACTGCCGAAAGAAGCTGGATCGCGTGAAGAAATAGTGAATAGCAAGGAGCAAAACCTTTCTCTCTTCAGAATCACACTTCTGAAAGCCTGATTAAACGTCAGATAATGAAAGAAATTTACCCTCAATTCGCGCAAGAACTGGAATACTACAACAGGCACACTGTCCGTCTTGTTTTTCACAATTTCTCGTATGCTCTTCAAGTGGACTGAATCTTTGTTGAGATCAGCATTCTCTCGATTCTGAAAACGGATATTTTCTGGAAATAAATGAAGTTCAGATTCAAAGATTGTAACATTCTATTAATTTAAAATAATATAATTCCGATCATAGTGAAAATAAATTCGATATCGCAATGAATGTTGCAACGAGAACTAAAATAAAGAGAACGGAAAATATGTGAATTACCTCTTTTATCAGCTTCGATATGCTCTTCTTCACGACTACAGCGGCATCCTCCATGTAAAATTAGAAATAAAATTGTGAAATAAAAATATACACACGACGAAACTTTGCACTCTTCGTATATCTACAAGCAACGCAATATTGCAGAATTAAATTTTTATTTTTTAAAAATTGTTCTCATTGAACCAATCTTTCTTTCCTATATTTTCCTCTGTGATATTTTTCATTATAGCTGCTACTTTTACAATACTGAAGTTTGCATGTGATTCCAAGTGTTTTTCCAGCCCAACAGTTCATGAAGAAGACTGCAAATAGCATGGAAGCGTCTGTATCCAACGGAGGTAAGATTTTTTGACTTCTGCCAGAATTTTTTGACTTCTGCCAAATATAAATTTAATTTGTTTCTGAACAATCCTGGAACATAAATCTGATGAAATATGTGTTTTTCAGAAGCTAGCAACAAGGATGATGCTGAAAAATGTTGCAGCAAAGAAAAATTGCAGTTGGTGAAAGGGGAGGTACGTCTAGTTCTATGATGAGAGTATGGAAATATTTTCAGTTGACCTGTCCGTGTCGTCAGTATGAGTCGGATTCTTACAAGGTCCGTCGACTTATGGCTGCGGCACACGAAAACCTCTGCAAAGTGGAAGTTAAAGCCTTTAGGAAAGATGTGAAGGCGAAGCACCAGCTTCTACAAGAAAAAGTCAAAAGTTGCTGTGAATCTATCGCGACTGACTCGAACGGAAAACATGAGTGCTGCGAGAAGTACCAAAAAATAGTCAGCAGTGGTTAGTTTTTGTGAAACGTAGAAATTCTTCTCCTTCCATGCGCCTATCGTTATGATTTCAACGTCAGTCAATTCCAGGAATGAAAGTAGATCAGCGAGATCTTCGGAAGTCTATCTTACAGGATACTGGCAGCACTTCGGCTTCCAATCTCTTCAGGTTTTTTTCTATCGATTGAATTCGAAAATTGTGTTCTTCCAGAAAGTCGCTTCATTTCATCCCGAACGCTTGTAGCAGTAAGCTGAGCTCTCCATATGTACTACATCCAAGGTTTGTTAGGATTTTTTCTTCAAATTAATTTACATCGGCGTTTTCTCTCTTCTTCGTAGTATTTCTTTATGAAATCGAAAAAAAATAGTCACGTTTGAATGTCAAAATTGAGAAAACAAGGAATCAAAAGACATCGTGACTGAAAAATATATTTTCCAGGAAAGACGCACTGTCTTATAGTCTGGAACTTAACGTCGGTGCAGCTGAAACACCAGATATAAGCGTACCAGACGCACGTCCAGACCCCAATCGACTGAAATGCTCAATATGTTCGTATAGCTGTGTTAGATGTCGGACACATCTCATGTTCCGACATTTAAGAAGGGTTCACTCATTCAACGAAGATCAATTGAACAAGTATAGACAAGAAAAGTCGATTCGCCCAAAGGGTCTCCCAGTACCCAAGAAATCCACTTCGAAGAAGAAACCAGGGCTACACAGTGATGAAATTCACTTCAAGGATATGGAAGCGTTCCAGGTATCATATTATTTTAAACAAGAGGACCGCCCACTTTTCGTGAGGCATTTTGTTTCTAATGTGTGCATTCATTACGGTAGGAAAAAGAGGAATGTCTTACGTCAGATGTTTTACGTCTTTAGTTTTTGCGCCCAAAACGTTTTAACGATATGCCACGTTGTTACAACATTTTGGTTCCGTTTTAAGAAGAAATCGGTTTTATGTTGTGTTATGGATTTGACTCCATGAAAGGTTTACCCATAAGTTTTCTAATGTGATTTTTATGTTAAAAAGGGAGAGAAAGAAGGATGGTTCTTACGTTTTTGCGCGTAGCGATGACTAGTTGCTATGGAAATCTATTATTAATAAAGCCTCATTCAGGTTTGGAAGGACGGTATCGAGCTACAGTCGTGTTCATCGTTTGTGGTCAAATCAGTGAACAAGAAGAAAGATTGGACGACAAAATACTTCATGTGTCACAGGGCGCGAAACCGCCCCCTCAGACAGAAATTCGTGTTAAAAAGAAAGTTGAAGCAGTCGGTGAAGATCGAGGGGGGATGTAAAGCCTTCATCAAGGTAGATTTTCATTTTTTTTTTTCTTCAATCCAAAAATATTTTTTCCTCAGTCTCTCGGAACTCTTTGTATGAATTTTACCTAGGCAACAGAAGTGGTATAAGAATGGGAAGATATCTCTAGAAACTAAATACCGTTGATATGAAGTTCATAGGTCGTTGATAGCAGTTTATGAAGTTCATAGGTCGTTGATAGTAGTTTATGAAGTTCATAGGTCGTTGATATAAACTTATGAAGTTCATAGGTCGTTGATATAAATTCATGAAGTTCATAGGCCGTTGATAAAAATTTATGAAGTTCATAGGTCGTTGATAAAAATTTATGAAGTTCATCGGCTGTTAATAGGAACTTCATCGGCTGTTGATATGAACTTCATCGGCTGTTGATATGAACTTCATCGGCTGTTGATATGAAGTTCATAAGCCGTTGATAGCAGATTATGAAGTTCATGTGCTGTAGATATGAAGTTCATGTGCTGTTGATTTGCTGTCAATACTAACACGGTTTTCGATTACAACGAATTCATCATTTGAAGTAACAGACATTGATAAACACTGAAGGTGGTACTACATGTGATGATAGATTCACTATCTAATCGGAATACGGATATTTTTATACGTTTCTTATGTTTTTAGGTGCCGCTTGTCATCTAAAAACTCTAAAAAAAAATTTTTTCGATGAAAGTCCAGGTTCATGAGTCTCGAAAATATTTCTTCTAGGTTTTTCCATTGTGTAAAGAAATAGAAGTGTTTGTCGCTCAATTAATTATATTTAACCACCTTACAAGTAGGCACATCGCTTTTTTGTTGAATAATGGTCGATTAATTTTATATATAAAATTTTCTCCGTTCGTAATCACTTTTTGTGTCATTTGAGTTGTTCCATGTGAAAGAGAATGGTGGAAAACCCCAGTAATGTTGTCAAAAACTACATACACCTCACAGAAGTCGCTAAACACGTTAGTTAGGCGAAACCCGCGGAAGGTCGGCGCACGATAACATACATAAAGATCATGCATTTCATCAAGCAAGTTCGAAGTCTGATCTATCGAACAGGATGTAGATCCTAAGATTTTTGTCATGGCCTACCGGTGGTGTCTCCGGTGACCATCTCCCAATGAAGGGAGGTCACATTGTTTAATAATATTTTTTTCACTTAAAAATGTGCTGTTGATAGAATCACTATGAAGTTCATCGGCTGTTGATATGAAGTTCATCTGCTGTTGATATGAAGTTCATAGGTCGTTGATGAAAATTTATGAAGTTCATCGGCTGTTGATATGAACTTCATCGGCTGCTGATATCTACGGCCTATGACGTTAATGTGCTGTAGATATCAACGACCTATGAACTTCATATCAGCGGTTTTTAGTTTCTAGAGATGAATATTTTTTCCTAATTAGAGCGTTGAATTAACGGTTTTCTACATTTGAAAAAAACCGTTGAACTTTAAATCAGCGAGTGTCTCAGATTCAACGAAAAAGTTTGTTAAATCTGTCGATTCAGGATTCTTTCCATTTTTCAATGCTACTTTTATTGACAAATGAATTTCTGTTCGAGAATAAAACGAAAAATCACTGAAATATCCGTCAAGTTTTCAATTTCGATGGAGTTATTGATCGTTAAGTTAAGAATTTTTTTCAGTGTCAACGGAGCGTTAAAAAAAATTCAGCGAAATTCGAAAAAAAAGATAAATTGTTAGATTTCGTAACGGCGAAATCTACTGCTAGAAAGTGTACTTCTTTCAATTTTGAGTAGAAATTTTGGTTCAAAATTGGTTTTTTGTACTCACATTTGCAGGCGAAAGTATCATCAAACGGAGTCGTGGTGAAGTACTCGACTGCTCATTCTCACAAAACCGATGAATCAATGGCGAGACTAACTTCATCGGAAAAGGAGTTGTTGAAATGGTAACCTGTTTGTTTACTTGTTTTATGAATCAAAATGGCTCATGATAGAAGGGTCACGTTAAGGACGTGTAGAAATTTGTGAGTTTGAAAAACTACCGCGCAGTATAGACCGAAAAACTTGAAAATTAGAAAAACCGAAAAACTTGAATTATTAATTTTATGGAGTTTTTTCCTACGACACTGGCCCCAAGCGGTCGAACATGAGACAAGCTTAGGAGACCACAATTTTTGAACTCTGAACTTTTCCTAACATGGCAATGCTACCAAGAAATCACGAAATTGTGGGTTCCGACTGGGTTTTAGCGTTTCCGATAGATCCGGTCTCAAAAACTGTTATGATGACCTTTTTATAGAGTTTGGAGATGGAAACGGCGTGGAAGGTGGGTTGTTAGGCAGAGAAATCAGACAGTTTCCGGTGATTTTCAATATTTCCGACCGTTTCCGATGAGCACGGTCGTTTTCAGTGATTCCGGACCGTTTCCCGTGTTTCCCCTCGTTTCTTGCCGTTTTTTTTTGAAAGTTTCCGAAAACGGTTCGATTCCGTTGCCAGAGATTAAAATTCATATTAATAAAGCGCTTCACCGTGTAGGCTTGACACCTGACTCAAAAATCATCTATCTCACTGAATGTTTTCAGCCTGTTGAAAGACCATCGACTTTCGGATAATGACGTTGTTGACATGATCCAAGATATGCAGCTTCACCCGAACAGCAAACTTTGGTGGCTCGACAGGGCGGCTATATGGTAAGTTTACATACATTCTAAGTAATCTATAACAACCCTGATTCAGTGAATACCGCGTAAATTGGAAGATTGCACGTTACGAAGATGGTTACTCATCCCCAGAACCAGTGAACGAAAATGAAGAAGTTGGTCGAGTCGTGTCACCAAGAAGTGGTGGTGAGTTTTTCATCTTTGAATTCTCATTTACAAATTGATGAAAGTAGTTTGAAATTGATATTCTCATTGTTAATTTTAAAAGAAAAAGTAGTAATAATCGGAGATGATGTTAGTAGACTTGTCAGCGAGTCCCCCCTTTTATGAGTAATCAAATGACATTCTAATGCTTGATATCATCATTTTGACTACAACCCCCAGAACATTATCCATTATTACAGTAACCCTACAGTATGCTTCAACAGATTTTTAGCTATACCGAAAATATGACAAATAGATTCTAGCAAAGGTTACTAAAGGGTTTTTGACCCAAAATGGCAGGGTATTTTTATGATTACAGTACCCCTACAGTATGCACGAACAGAGTTTTTACTATACAAAATAATGCCAAATAGTTTGCTAAATGAGGTCGGTCCAAATGTCCGAGTCCTTTGTACATATGACAGGTCATCCTAATAAAAAGTGGAGAGACCTTATAAAGTGTCTTCTTCTGGAATAACTTCTTCTCCAGGTGTCAAAGATGATGTTCCAGCAGAAGAACCACAACAAGAACCTGTAGTCGAACTAATTGAAACCCCAGAGAACACGTGAGTTTGATCTTGTTGAACTTTGCGAATGTTTTTTTAGGGTCTACGTCAAGACAGAAGCACTATCCATTGCCGAAATCGCCAAAAGAGGGTGAATCATTTATCTTTTTCAGAAAATCCAACCATTTCGTCAAATATTCACTGTTTTATCTTGATCTGCAATCTGCATCCAACAGTTGTTTTTATTATAAGATGTTAGATAAGATGGGAAAAATCTAATTTTGTGATTATCTTGTAAATGAGGGTACACTGAAGAAAAGTGCAATTCAACCATTTTCCGGTGATTTCTGACTGTTTCCGAAGTTTTCTGAGAAAAAATCGAAGGGGAACACAAGAGAAACGGACGGAAATATTGAAAATCATCGAGAACAATTTTTAAAAAATGTCCAAATTGTATATTCAGAAGGATAATAAAGCTCCCATCTCTTCTGACGCCACAGCAGCCGTCAAACGGGATGCCCCTTCTACATCAGATTCCTGAGTATATCGATAGGGTACAGAAGAACAGAGGTGAAAAGAAAACAGAAAGCGTCGCGATCAGACTACAGGAAAGGAAATCAAGAAACATTACGAAGGTATGGTTTCGATTTCATTGAATTTTGGCTTCATCAACCAATGAAATGAGGGAGAAATGATCGAGATGAAACCGAATTGTACCTAAAATTTGAAGCTATAAGATCTTAGCATGAGCCTTATTCAATATAATTTCGAAGACCTATCGAAGTCGAATATGAATGTGTTAAATTTAAAGATTAACTTCAAATGTAAATTGAAATGAATTATTAGTTTTATCAATTCAATGAAAATCACCAAAAATTTAGAAATGAACTAAAACTAACTTCATTTTAATATCAGATCAAGGCTTATTACATTATGATCCTTTTTTTGAGAATTCGAACGTATCAAATAAGATGGGGATAGAAGTCAAACTGGCGGAAAATCGAAGTTTTGATAGTTGACATAGATTTTTATTATAACGAAAACTTTGATATAGAAATGAATCTAATTGAATCTGGAAGGAGCAAAGAATTGAAGTCGATTTCAAAAATGATTTTTCAAAATCCTGAATTGTTAATATTACTGAAGCCTATCTCAGAAATCTAAGTTTTTTGAAGCCGACTTTCAGGCTGCATGTCCAGTGTGTAATCGAGAAACAGCCATGAAGAGAATGAATCATCATCTGAAATCTTTTCATTCGGATGAATACGACGACCAGCAAATAGAGGAATTGATGCTGCAACTGAAGGTCGATCGCTACACCGAGGCCGGCATCGAATGCCAGATCATGAATTGCTGTGGGGATATTGTACCGAAGAGTGCGTTGTCGAACCACCAGTGTGATTATGGGAGGCTGAAACAGAATGGGAACATGAATGGTGAGTAATTTGGATATTGAAATGTGGAAAAAGTTTGGAAAATAACGATTATTGAGCAAAAATAATGTTTTCCGGCTCGAGCGAAAAAGAGGGAGAAGAGAGAGAGAGAAAGAGAGATACAGAGAAAGAGAGAGGGAAAGCGGAAACAGACATGAATCCTGCAATTAGGATACATTTTTGTGCTCCGTTTTAAGGCAAATTATATCGTTCATATACTTATGGTTCATATACTTATGGTCAGGCGAAATATGAAAAACTCCAAGACAAATTCAGAGACCACCTGGAAAGCGCCCGGTGAAAGTAGCTTGACGTGCATTGTGTGCAACGACCCCATGGGAAGAATTCAGTTTTACACCAAACACTACGCCAGACACCACGGTGATGAAATAGCCAAGATACAGCTGAGAGAGTCCACGAAAACGTTCGATAATCTCGAACAGTATGAGGTTTTTTTTTGACTTTCCTGCTTGAAAAACTTACAGAAACGATGAAGACTTTGTTTTGAGGGTCAAAATTCGAAGAAAACCCTGTTTTAGAATAGTAATACGCAAAATTACGAAAGCAGAAAAATTATTTAGCATGGTTCTGTTTTTGATCCCTATTCGAAAAGTTTTTGCCTTTTCTGTTTATTTTGCTCTTCTTTTCATCATAAATCTCATCTCTGATCAAATTTCCTTTTAATTTTGTGACCGTTAGTGTTTGGAAAGTTTTTCATTCCTTCATTCAACAAAAAACAAGCTGTACGAGTGTAAAAAGGGACAAATAATCATTGGAAATGAAATACTCAACGATAAAATGAAAAGAGAATGTCGATTAGCCCGTAAACCTACACAGAACACTCTAACCGCGAATATTTATAACGAAACAGTCAGCTGAATCATGAATCATTTTTCATTTATAATAATATAAAATTTATTCCGATAAGCGGAACAAATGGAAAATAATAGAAAGAATATATATGTATAGATAAAAGAAAGGGGTGTGAGAGGAATCACTTTCCCGGATGACACTAAAAAAAATAAAATAAATGAAAGTAACTTAGCATAGAGAAATTAGAGGACCCCATATAGGGGGAGGGGAAGTTTTTTTTTTTTGTGAGATCGAAGGCACGAAGGCTCTCCCGGACCTCAGTCCCGACGATCAAATCATTGGAGGCGAAAAATAATCATATAGGGTCAATTTGGAGTGTCAACCAGGTTGGTGTTCGTAGGTGTAAGGGTCAACGATTACTTGAAGACTGCCTCTCTCAGAACGAGCTTGAAGTTCTTCAATGACTTGTTCTTGAAGAGAGCGTTAAAATCTTTCACAACGCGTGGAACGAACGACTTGGATCTCACATTCTTCTTTGGTACTGCACACGAGAGTTTGTATTGTCCACCACGCGTTCTCGACCTCACGACCTGAAATAAGGATTCAATAGTAATGTCAACCTTGTTTAGTAATACTTTGCGAAGAAATTTCAGGTCGCGATATATAGTTATGGGCACCTTGAAGTTTTGGCTTTGGTAAGGTTCAAAGCACTAATTAGGTATAAAGCTAAGATTTGATCAAAGTTTGAACCAGGTCATTACAAAAAAATGCTTCTTGTAAGCTTACATGTAAATGATTCATGGTGCAGTTGACTAGGGATGGGCGAATCGCCAGTTATTGGCTAGGCTATCCTCTTTTCATCAGCCAATTGCATTGGCGAGCGATTGGCTATTCAGTTGGCGAAATGATACCATCTGAACAACACCATCTTCCACGTCGAGAAGGCTAGGCGCTCGCCAATGCCATTGGCTAATGAAAAGAGGATAGCCAATCGTTGGCCAATGGCTGGCGGTTTGCCCATCCCTAGTTGACTGATTTGTTATAAGTACCGCGAATTGTCTCTGTGCTCTCTCTTTTTCGCCGTTGGTCTCATCTCGGCGCATGAACAGGGAGATGTGTACCGAACTCATATAGAACTCAAAAAAGAACTTTAGGATTGGCTGGAGATAAAACTGTACGAGACGGCGACAGAACTGGTCAGGATTTGTTCAAGATCGTGCGGAACTGCAGGTACCAGATCGTCCTATCGATGTCATCGGGTCAAACAGAAAAAACGGACACCAGGATGTGATGAAACGCATCAAACAGAGCCTTCTTGTACAACATACCTACAGGTTATCTTGGTTTTCACAAATATTCTAGAAGTCTACAGGAATATCAACATAATTCATACTGAAAAGTGAAAAGTATGTATCGTAAAAAGATGCTTAAAATCTACATTGAAAAATTAGCCTGAAAAACTCTCAGAAGTTGTTTTTTTTTTATTCAATTTTGTGAATTTTTCATTTCAATATTCATCTGATCTGCAAATCTCTGCAGTGTTATATTTGAAAAACTAGTTGAAAAATGAAATGTCTGAAGAAAATATCAATTTTAACGTTTTTCGATATGTTTATCGTCAAAACTTGTCCATTATCAAAATGAATAAAGATTGTCATGTTGAAATTTTAGAAAGTTGAAAAAAATGATTTTATAATCAAAAAGTTTCCATTTCAGAGGTATGATTTACCTGATGGCAAAGTAAAAGTGATCTACGTTTTCTATCACACGCATTCTGTGGATCCGGCGTCACTCAAACCGTACCGAAGAAAAACCAGGTAAATTTTGTCAACTAACCAGTTTTTAAATGACCTTTTGCAGAAAAGGACAAAGTGATGTCAGGAAAGTTGTGGACCCGGGAGATATTTCTCTTCATGACACTGGGTGAGTAGTTATTTTGTCGAATTTTAAAAAATCATCCTCTATAGTAAAATTTTTTTGAAATACATAATCTGAAGTATACGACACAATTATCTCAAGATTGTCAGAATCATAATCATTTTTTGAACGATTTTCGAGTTTGGTCTTGTTTTCCTCCACTTTTGTGAATTTATTTAGGCTTCTTATTCAATTCAACAAATATGAGCTACGTGAGTGTTAGAAGTATCAAATGAAAAAAAGTGATTTCTTTGAGTAAGAAAAATAAAGAAAGCTTACAAGTTCGCCATACCGTGGTTCGCTTACAAGTTCGCCATACCGCGTGCAAGTTCGCCATACCGTGGTTCGCTTACAAGTTCGCCATACCGCGTGCAAGTTCGCCATACCGTGATTCGCTTACAAGTTCGCCATACCGCGTGCAAGTTCGCCATACCGTGATTCGCTTACAAGTTCGCCATACCGCGTGCAAGTTCGCCATACCGTGGTTCGCTTACAAGTTCGCCATACCGCGTGCAAGTTCGCCATACCGTGATTCGCTTACAAGTTCGCCATACCGCGTGCAAGTTCGCCATACCGTGATTCGCTTACAAGTTCGCCATACCGCGTGCAAGTTCGCCATACCGTGGTTCGCTTACAAGTTCGCCATACCGCGTGCAAGTTCGCCATACCGTGATTCGCTTACAAGTTCGCCATACCGCGTGCAAGTTCGCCATACCGTGGTTCGCTTACAAGTTCGCCATACCGCGTGCAAGTTCGCCATACCGTGGTTCGCTTACAAGTTCGCCATACCGCGTGCAAGTTCGCCATACCGTGATTCGCTTACAAGTTCGCCATACCGCGTGCAAGTTCGCCATACCGTGGTTCGCTTACAAGTTCGCCATACCGCGTGCAAGTTCGCCATACCGCGTGCAAGTTCGCCATACCGTGGTTCGCTTACAAGTTCGCCATACCGCGTGCAAGTTCGCCATACCGTGGTTCGCTTACAAGTTCGCCATACCGCGTGCAAGTTCGCCATACCGCGTGCAAGTTCGCCATACCGCGTGCAAGTTCGCCATACCGTGGTTCGCTTACAAGTTCGCCATACCGCGTGCAAGTTCGCCATACCGCGTGCAAGTTCGCCATACCGTGGTTCGCTTACAAGTTCGCCATACCGCGTGCAAGTTCGCCATACCGTGGTTCGCTTACAAGTTCGCCATACCGCGTGCAAGTTCGCCATACCGTGGTTCGCTTACAAGTTCGCCATACCGCGTGCAAGTTCGCCATACCGTGATTCGCTTACAAGTTCGCCATACCGCGTGCAAGTTCGCCATACCGTGGTTCGCTTACAAGTTCGCCATACCGCGTGCAAGTTCGCCATACCGTGGTTCGCTTACAAGTTCGCCATACCGCGTGCAAGTTCGCCATACCGTGGTTCGCTTACAAGTTCGCCATACCGCGTGCAAGTTCGCCATACCGTGGTTCGCTTACAAGTTCGCCATACCGCGTGCAAGTTCGCCATACCGTGGTTCGCTTACAAGTTCGCCATACCGCGTGCAAGTTCGCCATACCGCGTGCAAGTTCGCCATACCGCGTGCAAGTTCGCCATACCGTGGTTCGCTTACAAGTTCGCCATACCGCGTGCAAGTTCGCCATACCGCGTGCAAGTTCGCCATACCGTGGTTCGCTTACAAGTTCGCCATACCGCGTGCAAGTTCGCCATACCGTGGTTCGCTTACAAGTTCGCCATACCGCGTGCAAGTTCGCCATACCGTGGTTCGCTTACAAGTTCGCCATCCCGCGTAGTGGTTCCGAGAAGTAGCGCGCGATGAATTGAGAATTCAAAATATCCGTGAAAGTTAGAATAACTGTAACTTTTAAAAATGATTTCATCACAAATTCGATGATTTCAGATGTTCCCAGGAAGCAGAATGTTCTCAGAACGACTTGGAATCTGTTTGGGTTCGAACTGGACGCGAAGAGGAGAAATCCAACTTTCCTTATGTCGAAGTTCCGGACTGGAAGCAAGAAATATCACCGGATGATAAGCTAGTTATAGGTATGCTTTTTACATTTTGACCTTAATTTTTAATTTTTGAACGAAATTCATTATATCTTGTCTTTGAAAATAGAAGAACTATGAGTGCAACTTTGGAGAAATGGTCAAGCAAAAGTAGTTTATTAATGTGAAGAAGGGAAATTTACCAATAATAGAAGTTGGAAGCAAAAAAACCCGAGAATCAAATTTGGAGTAGTTTGAGGTGGTGAAGATTCTGTCGTTTTTTCTCGAATCCAAAAAATTTCACATAATTTTTTGAATGAAAGTTGGAATTTTTATTTGAACCTGCTTATTCAGAGATATGAAAACATTACTTGACCAGCAGTAGATCTTGAAATTGAATATTTTCTCAAGTTATTGCAAAGTAGGACAGGTAGGACCGACTAGGCATGGGCATATTATAATAATAATATTTATTCATAACGAATAAAAATACTTAAGCAAATCATTGGCAGTCGATTGGCAATGCAGTTCGTTATAACACTATCTTTAATGTCAAATAAGCCTAGAAATCAAAATCCAAGTCAATTGCATGTCCAACCGACGGCCAATGATTGGCAATATGCCCATTCCAACGAAAACGAGAAAGTGGTTTTGGGCAAAATAGTGTTAGTAAAACGCCACCGAGTTAATTAGTGAGAAGTTTCAGTAATAATAACCGAATCCATGGCTGAATCACTACGAACGGGTGATCATCGGAACGTCTACTTCGACCACATCTACAACTGTACTGAATATGGTCTTCGCGTGACGACCATGTTCTCGTTACCCAAACTTGGTCGGCCAGTGCCCCTGACGGTTCTTATCTCGCGATGTTCCGACTCATTTGATGTGGACAAGTTGTTTGAGTGTGTAAAACAAACGGCTCCACATTTCAAACCGACTTTCTTCACTACCGACGATTCGGACATCTTCTGGAATGCCTTCATCAACGTGAGTGTTTGAAAATTTGCACAAAATTGATAATAGGAAAAGCCCGCGATAGAAAAAATCGAGTTTAGAGGTATAACACAGTCAATATTCTCGGGACTGGGGTATGCCCGGCCCCAGTGCCTTGGTGTAGAAATTCATCTTTCAAGGAGCAGAAAAGAATAAAAGGCAGTCTGTCCTCTCCTCTACTCTCATACCTTATAAACCAGTGTCCTTTGATATTTTCCCATCTTCTTTCTCTTACCACAGTATTCTCAGTCATCTTCTTCCCTCTATCAACCAGATAGAGCCTACATTGCTACTGATTTTTTTTTATTTATTTCATTATATTTACCATTCTCTATTTTTCCGCCTTACGGAATAAAACATTATTATTATTATTAGAATATATTTGGATTGTTAACATTGGAAAAAAAAGAAAGGAAACCCACATGAAATGAAAAAAATGAACTCGATTTTGAGAGGAAAAGTAACTTATTTCTGATTTTTTTTGAGGTATATGTATATCCCTGAAGATGATTGCCGAAACGTTGGAGAAATAAATATATCTTTTGCAATTCTACTGGTCATAACAAAACGATCTGTCAACAACCACAGTAACTAATTTCATCAACCTAATCTACTCGCCTTTCTCGGAAGTTTTCATGATGAAATTTTATCGATAATGTTTGAAAAAGACTTTATCATCGATTCAGCGAGACCTTATAAGTTCTCTATAGAATACGATTGTAAAAAAGGGACAAATTATCATTGGAAATGAAAAGCTCTACGATAAAATGAAAAGAGAATATCGATTATCCCCGTAAACCTACACGGAACACTCTAAACACGAATTGTCTCTGTGCTCTTCCATTTTCGCCTCGGTCCTTAAACAGGAAGGCGAACTTTACATCTTTGAACACATTGAATGGTTCTAAACAAGAACTGTGAAATTATGGCTATAACGAACTTGAAATATGTGAATTGAACACTACTTTCAGGCATTTCCTGGAAGCCGCACTCAACGCCAACTCTGCCAATGGAACGTTCTTAAGACGTGGGAAGAAGGATGCAAGCAGTTGTTGACCGTGAGATTTTCCATTAAAATTTGTGAAACTTCTTTTTTTTGTATCATGTTTCTCATTTTAAAGTTGTTTTTTTTCTCCGTATTTTTCAAATTGCAGAGTTGGAAAACAAGAAAACTTGTTTTGAAAATCATTTTTTTTATTTTTATCTCTCAGTTTTTTTCCATTTTTTCAGCTCTCTAGGATGAGAATTGCAGAGTTATAAAACGAAACAAAACTTTTAGTTGTCCTTTTTGGTGTGTTTTTTCAACATTTTCATGAATTATGAAAATATTTTTGTTTTCTAGCACCCTGAGGTAAAAATTTACTACAATTTCAGACTTGAAAACAAAAAAGTACCTGTTTTAAACTCTAAACTTTTTTTATTTTTTGTATATTTTACCCAAAAGAAAATTCAGAAGCGGGAACTGATGAAACTAATGCCACACCTGAGGATTCTTGTTCATTCACAATCCGAGAAACGGTTCTACGACAAGCTGAACGAGATGGCCACTCTGCAAAATGAAGGAAATCTACCACATCTTGGTGACGTCATAGAGTACCTCCGAGCGTACTATTCGCCTGACAGTATGTTTTCAGATATTCTTATTTTTCAAAAGGAAAATTTCGCGTATTTATGTCAAAAAAATCGTCTGAAAGTCAAAATTCTTGTTATTTGCTTCGAATTCACTCAAAATTATGATAACCTTCGTTGTTAAAGTAGAAAATCTTTTCAGAGACATGATTTTTGATGTTTATTAATGATTTATAAGAGATATTTTGAGTTTCTGATGAAATTATTAGGTTGTCGATTAAGTATCCGAATTTTTTGTAGAAAATTTCTTTTATCATTATCTCAACAGTGCACAATGGTGATATTATATATATTGGCCATCAGTATCTATGACTTGTTCTCAACGTTGGGGTAGCTTCTCAATGCCATGGCGATACCAGGTCTCGCCGTATGACTGGAAGAAGTTGCGGAGCGCGGATTCGACCTCGGCTACATCAACGTAATTATTTCTATCTATATATCGTTGGAGGCCGAGACCATATAGAAATGAGATAGGGCTAGATCAAAACTATCGGGTGGGTGGGGAAAGACGATCCAACCGTAACCGAGTAGCTCAGTCTTGGTTAATTTGCCGACGTGGGGTCGAGCGTTGTCGTGTTGAAGATAGATTTTTGCATCGGCTCCGCGAGTAGAAATGAGATGAGCTTTGAGGGCTCGTCACTGACGAACATAGAGTTCACTGTTTATAGTAGTACTAGCCTTTGAGATCTTCCAATACTCTAAACCACGAACGGACCATCAGACTTGGAGCATCATTTTTTTGCCATGAAAATCAGCTTAGGGAACGTATGGAGCAGGGGAATCGGCATTTACACAAGCGGTCTTCCGTACAACATTAGAGTGGACTATCCTCTTCTTATTTCCAGTGATGATATGATGATGCCGTTGAAAACGGCGTTGAGAGGTGAGCAGAGACATCGGCATGTTGACCCTCCGGATTCGATCAAAATTGGTGATATCATGGATTACCCATCTTTCGAGCGTCTTTTTCTTGTTGACAGACCTGAGGTTCTCAGCAATTGTGGAATGGTTGGAGCTAAATATGTGCTCCAATTCACGAGTACTCACACATGGCTCAGCCTCCACGGCTTCAAGTAGCTAGTCAATAATCATCTCAGACCGACGACCTGACCTTGGGACATGTTCGAGGTTGTAGCTCTTTTCATTTATTCAAGTGTACGATTTGTTGACTGTACCAGCAGAGAGGAGATTCTAGTTGTACGTTTAATGAAGACCATCCCTGGCTCCATTTTGGTTGGAGTCAGAAACGTGAAGAAATAGCAAAACATGACGGACGCGAAAATTTCAACGGAAAAACAGGGTTACCATTACCAATCAATAAAACTGAGTGAAGACTCACTTAGACTACTAGCAAGGAGAAGACTCGATAATAACAATCCACTGAGGGAGGGGGGGGGGGGCGGTTGTTGTCTAGGAAAGCCAGGATGTGCACTCGAAAACACCCCAAAAAATTCGGGGACTTAATCGACAACCTACTAGATGGTCATTATTAATTTTGGAATGGTTTTTTAAAGATAAATTTTGTAATTCTGATGAGTTTAGATAGTCATTATTAATTTTGGAATGATTTTTTTGAAAAAAAGTCGATATTGATCGAAAAATTCAGAAAGAAGATGGTTATGGATGGAAACAATGCGAAATTCGTCGGAGGTGAACTCGAGAATGTACGCGGAATCCTGGCACACGTCTCTGAGTGATGGACGACTGAAGTACAAAGAAACAATGCGGCTGGATGAGCTCGTGAAGGTTTTGTTGGAAGCGACGATCAAACCGAAGCTTCCGGTTCCTGTTAAAGTGAGATTTCTGGAATTCTTACGAAAAAAAAACACTTCTACGACTCATTTCATTGTTGAGCTTTAAAAATCCCATCTTTAAGCTGAACGTTGTCTCCATAAACTCTGAAGATGAACTGAGAATGCCGTTGATTTAGGTGTAGCAACAGGCTTAAAGATTCTATCGAAATTATAGAACGCGATGATTTGTGGCAAATTGTGAAGGTCAAAAAAGCTTTTTTTAGCTAATAAAAAGTACTTGAGCAGAACTATGTATTTGAAATTTAGGGATGTATTCAACCAGCATATGGTATTAAATGATAAATGGCTATGTCGCTTCGATTCAGTCGAATTTAGAGCGAAAAAGGGTGAATTATTCTCGAGATTCGTGAATACTTGAAATTTAAAGATGTTTTCGATCATAACCTGGCACTAAATACCCGATAAATAGCTTTGCCGCTTTGATTCAGTCGAATTTAGGGCGAAAAAATGGATGGTTTTGCTCAAGATTCTTGAAAATTCGCGGCTTTTCCCTAATTTTCTCAATTCTTTTATTTTTTTTTCGACAAACTATATTTCAAGCCTTCAGACACTGGCTAAAAATGCTCCAAACATCAACGAAATTCTCCATCAGAAGTCGTTGGATGTTATGAAGAAAGACATTTGTCAATTCGATCTGAACGAAAATATCTACACATGCTCGGATATGAAAAGCAGCTACGTTTGCACTATACAGGACGTTGGAAGTTGTAGTTGTGACATGGTATGATTTTACATTGCTGATCAAATTGTTGATATGATGAAAGTCAGTTGTTTTTCGAAGAATATTCAATAATTATGGTATTATCTGCAAAGCTGTTTGTGAGCGATCAGTATTTTCTCATGGAAAATGTCGGTTTTTAAAAATCATTAGTGGAATTTGACATCGGTCGCCTGAGAAATCATTGATTTCTATATGATTTTCGTAGGTTTCTTTTCAATTTAAAAAATTGGAAGACAAAAAACAAGAAGATTTTCTAGTTTCTTGAAAGAAAATTACCTGATTCAAAAATGACCTTCAGGAAACCCATCCACACTGCCCTCGGTGCCCCGCGTGCCCTACGAGGTTATTGTGCAGTTGCCCTTTTGCCCAAATGAATGGACCCTGTCATCATTTGCACATGGTTGCGTCGATTTATTCGAAAGGTGAGTTTTGTCTCTAGTTTGAGAAATTCTTTCAAATAATAAATCAGAAGTTTTGAAAGCCTTCAGTTTTTACTTTTTTTCCCCTTTGAATTGAGTTTTTTCAAATAGAAAATTGAATTTGACTATAAAAAGTAGAAGGTATCATCTCCAATAGGCATGGGCATTTTGCCAATCATTGGCAGTCGATTGGCAGTGCAATTGACTTGTATTTTGATTTCTAGGCTTTCTTGACGTTAAAGATGATGTTATAAAAAACTAAATTGCCAATCGACTGCCACTGATTGGCAATGTGCCCATGCCCAATCCTCAACCCTAAATGATTCTGTGATTTTGATTTTTATGAATGTTTTTTTACATCTCTCGAATACTTTTTTGCGAATGTTTTTTCCCAATTTATTGATTAAAATCGGCTTGTAGTACTGAAAACTGAATTTTTTCTCTGTCTTACTTTGAAAATGCAACGATTTTAAATATGTGAAAATGATTTTTTTCCTTTAATGATTTTTTGCTTTTGATTTTTTAAAATGATTTTTTTCTTTTAGACACCGCGAAAGTCTACGAAACACCGAAAACTCCGCAACGGAAAGTTGACCACGTGCCTGAGCCCATTGCATCAACGTCAGACCCGATAGAAGATGTCCCTTATGACGATCCAGGAGCATCAACAGATTGCGAATCCGATCTGGATCAACAATTGAAGCAGATTCAGAAGGTAATTTTTGTGATTTTGTCGTAAGCGACCAGAAGATAGCTTTAGAAATCAATATTTCTCTTTTAAAATCAATTCCTTGTTAAAATATATAGTTTATTCCGTAAGGCGGAAAAAGTGAGAATATGAAGAAAGTTGGATAAATAAAAGAACGAGTATAATTGAAGGAGAAGTTATCTGGGAAATGCTCAGGTGAAGGGAGGATAGAAAATTTATAGTTTCTCAGAGTAGAAAATTTTTCATCTAGAACTCTCAAAGTTTATGTTCGTCGTAAATGACTGGCTTTCATATCTTTTTGACGGTAAATAGCTTTTGCTGTCTCTAACAAGATCTTTTCTCAGTTATCAGAAGACATTGTCCCGAATCTCGCAAAGCTCAAACAGTCACCGAATGGAATGAGTGCTGAAAAGCTGCAAGCGATCCTGAACAGTCTGGCGGCGATCAAAGAAGCTGTTTCGAGCGACGTAGGTACTAGCCAATCGACAGGCATAAGCAGGAAGCGACAAGCACCAAGTCAGCCGGCAAGTCGTCGATTCATATCGCCAAAGGTACTTTTTAAGTCAGAAAGATGAATATCTAGAGAGAATACCGATATTATAATAGTAATTCCCGATGAATACAAGTAAATTTGATTAGGGAAAAGGTAGATTAGCCTGGGAAGATATTTTCAACTGGGTTTTTCATTTTTCATAATTAATAAAAATATGAATTTGAAACTGCTCAGAACTCTTTTTTAGCAATGATAAAAAATACATCGGGAATATGTTTTTTTAAAATCTCCATCATTTTTCAGAGTATTGAAAAAAAAACAAAAGAAATTTCTATAACCAACAATGTTTTTCAGAAACCAAAATAACGAGAAGCAGCAAGTCGTGTGATGCTTCTGAACATTAGAAGCTCAGGGATTTTCCGGCGAGTCTTTCAGTTACGTACTTATTTGACC
>OZ022250.1:17126971-17134471 GCA_963978915.1 Caenorhabditis parvicauda | reverse complement strand
TTTTTTTGGTTCAAATAGATATGCTCCATAGATCCACCAACGCCATGAACACCCCCAGAGAAGATGTAGTATTGAAAACTAAGAATTTTTTTTACCACAACTATGAAAAAAGTAGACAATGGGTCGACAAAATAAAATTTTCTGGACCGGTTTCTAATCTATCCAGACATACAGTGTGTATAAAAAAACGTCATGTTGTGCTTTTTTTCTGATTTTCTAGGTATTTTTGAGAATGACAAAAACTTTTAAAACAAAAGTTTTCAATCACATTTAGATACACATTTCCTGAAAATTTCAACTCAATCCGTCCACGAGCTCTCGAGTTATGTCCATTGAACGAAAATGGGCCTGTATAAAAATAACGTCATGTTCATTAAAAACCAAGATAACGAAAACAGAATACTGAGAAATCGAATTTCTCTTGATGGACAGTCATTTTATTTATCCTTAGAATAAAAAAAATCATGTTTTTTAGAGGTTTACAAAAACTTAGAAGCCTGGAGAGCAGAACTTGTCATTTTTTGCTCCAAAGAGCCATATGAGCTTCTTTCAGCTGATAGACTATTCAATTTTGTCACAAACTGATGAGAACATGTAACTCTACATTTCTTTTGATGTTACACAGCCCTACAATGTGCCTTTCATTCTAGAAAATCAATATTCTCATCCGCATACTGTACTTCCCTCACTTGGCACGTGTTCATCGGGCCATAGTCCAGCCGAAAAATGGAACTTTTTCGGGCAGAACATTGGAAATGTAAGAAGAAGCTCTCTTCAAACACTTTGTTAGGTTTTCACTGATCACAGCTAATCAACAAGCATTGAATGACAGAGAAAAGAATAACCATGCGAATTTTACCGTCTTTCAAGCCATTTTTGACGGTTCAATATTAGACTTCTAATAAAACGCTTATTGAAATGCTATGATCAGTGAAAACATAACAAATTGTTCAAAAAGAGCCTCTTCTTACCTTTCCAATGTTCTGCCCGAAGAAGTTTCATTTTTGGGCTGGTCTGTGGCCCGATGAACACGTGCCAAGTGAGGGAAGTACAGTATGCGGATGAGAATATTGATTTTCTAGAATGAAATGTGGTTAAAAACTTTTGTTTTAGAAGTTTTTGTCATTCTCAAAAATACCTAGAAAATCAGCAAAAAAGCACAACATGACGTTTTTTTTATACACACTGTAGTTTCTAGTCCATCCAGACACGGTTTTTTGTTGCTTCCATTTGAGATTTCCGTTCGCCTACTTCGACCATGGTTCTTAGATTTTTTGATTTTATACTGTAAGTTTCAGTTTCACTAAGATTACTGCATCCAACAAGACTATGCCTTGACTATTCTGCATGAACATACTTCAAAACTGTCCATCCTCAGAATTTCTGAACACCTCGAACGAAGCTCATCCCGAAATGAGTTAGGAGTTGATGTGACTGATATATCTTCAGAAATGCCTATATGACACATTCAGAGAAACACCTCAAAGACAATTAAGCGAAAACGACCCGAAAAAAGAGTAAAATTGATTGAAAACAGTGTTGCGATCAGTCGAAGCGGAACGATAATGAGAAGATCGTCTTTCATTTCGATTCCAAGGTCGGTGATGTCATCAGACATGCTGGTTCATAAACATTCGGCCTGAGAAGCTGCAGAGAGCCGCCCATCTTCGTTTTTCACGCTCCATTTGGTCAATTGTATGCAAAGTTGTGTGTATGCACATTCAAGGAAAGTCGATCAAGTCATAACACTATCGATTTTCGGGGCTCCAACGCTTCTTTATATATTCACAGGGCGTGTGAAAGTCATCACTTTCTACTATTCCAGAACTATCTTTGACACGGCTGTAGTGGACGGTAGGCGTCGAGAGAGAGAGAGAGAGAGAGAGGGAGAGAGAGAGAGAGAGAGAGAGGGGGAGAGAGAGAGAGAGAGAGAAAGAGAGAGAATCGAAAATTCAGATGCCGATTAGCATCATGCGTGTCTCCACAGTGGAAGAACCTCCTGTTGCTGAATTTGAGATGCGGAACCTCGGTCCAAAACGAGGAGAACTCGCTAGGAAAACGTCGAAAGTGAGTTGAAAGATGAAAATGTTATTTCTCATCAGTAGATACTGGCGCTAGAGGTCGTCGATGGTTCTATCCTGCATGTTTTTCCCAATTTTTGCAATTTCAAAAAATCTTTCTTAAACTCGAATTTTTCGATTGAAAAGAGCGGACTTGAGTCAAAATTGGAAACACATAAAAAAGGGATTTTGAAAGAAATCATTCGAGAGTACTTCAGTTCTAAAAACCAATAATCCAACAGTTTTTTCAACTTTGTGAAAAATGATATTCCGATCAAAAGACATGTTTAGACTACGAAAATCTTGAAAACACTCTAACCTAAATTAGGTTAATTTTGGCGGTGTTATAACTGTTATAACTATAAAATTTATTCTTCAAAAGTACTTCTTAAAGTCTATTGTGCTCGAACTATACACAAGTCAATATATCGACCCCATAGAGATGAACCAACTTGTCCCCCTTTATGGCGAAATTTTTCAGAATCGGTCAAAATCTTATTCTAAACTGTTTCGACGGAAAAACACTTTTTTCAAATTTTAATCGTGTCTGAGAATATGAATAATCACATTTGTTGTCACTTTCTTTCGCAAAATTTATCATATGACCGTTGCTTTTTTTTGACAAGGAGAAGGTATTCGACTCATTTTCCACAGAGTTGTAAACCAGAGTCTTGCTTGACCAGACCCGAATGGTGTCTAGAAACTACGTCGGTGATGTACATACAGTGCGTGCATAAAAAAAAAAACACGACTACTTATTTTTCGACGCCATTTGTACACCATGAGAGATTTCTGTTTCAAACTTTGTGGAACTGTAGTCGAATCATGTTTCCTTGTCGAGTTTCGAACGAATTCATGAAGTTTGAAAGTTTGTATGTAGTATAATCTTCGAAAGGTCGCTCTCTTCATGTTTTTGTTGAAATGTTTTCAGTCAGTTGCTTCATTATTCACTGGAAGGTAATGAATCTCTACCTCTCCTCCTATTTTTACCTCCAACCTCTCCATACGCCAAAAATATTTACCACTGTGAGAATGTAATAATCATTCACCTGCCCAGACGGACTTTTCCCCTCTCTCTTCCTCTCTCTTCTCTCTCTCTTTCTCTCTCTCTCTCTCTCTCTCTTTTTTTTTTTCTCTCTCTCTCTCAATTTTCCTACGTTTTGAAAGTTGAGAAAATACCTAAAAAATAATAGCGCTCATATCCTTCTGACGGCTACTGTACCTCTCTCCACACCACACCATCTTCCACCACTAATTACACCAATTTTTGGTGACACCATGGACATGGTGTACCCCCAGGACATCGACACCAGGTCAAACGCAGCAGTCTCTCATCGGATGCGCAGCGCTTCGATAACCGTTCCGGATGATACTCTTCGAGACATGGTGAGACGAAGTAAATGGTAACCTGTGGTCATCGAGGACCCTTGAGACACTTCTTGAGGACTTTTTGACGGTTTGAGAGAGAGAGAGAGAGGAGGAAGAGTTGGTGTTCTTTTAATGTCATTTTGGTACATCTTCTTCTCTGAATTTGCACCAATTGGGAGAAATTATGTCTCTCTCTCTCTCTCTCTCTCTCTCTCTCTCTCTCTCTCTCTCTCTCTCTCTCTCTCTCTTTCTCCCCTTTCTCTCCTTTTCTCTCCTTTCTCTCCCTCCCTCTCTCTCTCTCTTTCTCTCTCTCTCTCTCTCTCTCTCTCTCTCTCTCTCTCTCTCTCTCTCTCTCTCTCTCTCTCTCCCTTTCTCCCCTTTCTCTCCTTTTCTCTTCCTTTCTCTCCCTCCCTCCCTCTCTCTCTCTCTTTCTCTCTCTCCCTCTCTCTCTCTCTCCCTCTCTCTCTCTCTCTCTCTCTCTCTCTCTCTCTCTCTTTCTCTCTATCTTTCCATTCTCTCAGCAAAAAAACGATACTCTGAAAAAAAACCGAAAAATAAAACCTTGTTTAGTTAAGCTAATTAGGACTTCAACCCTTATTGTTTTGACGACCTAATGAGTTGTTAATGCGTTAAGAGGAAGTGGGTCAGTAAAAAGCCTTCCATTCGGCAGTTTTCAGCAAAGGGATATTCTGCGACAGTCGTTTTACCGCCGGCTCCCTGCAGTCCGGTTGCTAACTTATTCTGTAAGTGACCTGAAGTTTATGAACTGTACAAAATTAACGATTTGATCACACTATCTTCTCATTGCCTTTTATTCTCCAATCTTCACTTTAGTAATAGAACAGATTTTTCATTAAAATATGACCAAACTTCCAAAAAACGATTTTTCACAATTTCCAATGAAAATCGACACCATGGGCTGTCGATTTAGCCATTTTCAAACTTATTAGGTATTAAAACACGGTCGTATGATCAAATTTCCAGAAAAAATTCTTCTCATTTTCCAATGAATAGTTTTTGCCTAAAGGTTTC
This sequence comes from Caenorhabditis parvicauda, assembly GCA_963978915.1. NCBI lineage: Eukaryota > Metazoa > Nematoda > Chromadorea > Rhabditida > Rhabditidae > Caenorhabditis > Caenorhabditis parvicauda. Next base: position 17,130,011 of record OZ022250.1, on the reverse strand, counting down.
CAATTTTAACAGCAGAAATGACGGGCGGTCAAATCACTCAATTTCAAATTTTTTGGGTATAAAAACATCAATTAGGTATTATTGTCGAGCTCCGGGAAATTTTGCTTTCATTCACGGCCAACTCGCGTTCATTCATACATCCGCTGTCTCCTTCGCCTTTTTTGCCGCTCCAGAGTTTCTTACCTCAGGTTTGGTGGTTTCTTTCACTCTGACAGATTTTTCTCCTCTACTCTTTCTTTAACGTTAAAAAAATCAAAACTCAATGAAAATATGAATGTAAAATCTTCATTAATTAATGATCGTTTAACAATCAGAAATTGTCACTAAAAGCTTGAACAAAAACCTTGAGATTATTTATTCTTGATTTTGAAAAACGGCTTCTATGGGTTAAAAAATTAAAACAGTTCAACATTTGAAAGAAAAAGCTTTGTGAGTGGACGAAAAACAGTTTTCTTTTAGTTTACTAGTTAAAAATTGGTTTTAGTTCCAGAATGAGTAGTTTTTCTCTCTTTTCAATCAAAAATTCGTTTTCCTTCACTAATTTTTGAGTTCTAGAATTTTGGAGCTGTAATTTATAACAAGTTTTCAAATATTTCAAGCAAGCTGGTTTCATGAATAAGTTATGTCTCTAAAAACGAAATACCACTGATATCAACAGCGCATTCACGTCATATGTCATAGATATCAACAGCCTATGAACTTCATATCAACTATATTTCGTTTCTAGAATACTGAAACTATATATACGCTATACAGAGAAGCGTGTTGCTTTATTTATGACCCATTCGATGAAATTTTCAGGTAAAAAACGACATGAACTCCCTTAGCCCGTCTGGAACGACAGAAGAGAAAGGCTACTCGATTGTGTGTAGATGTGCGGCGGAATTTATAGCTGTCATGCTCTTCGTCTACATTGGTTTGTTTCTTTCCTTTTTTCAATAGAAACCGAGATAATTGCGCCAGCTTTGATGCTTTTTCAGCGAGCCTTAATAGCTTCCTGTTTTCCACTATGGCAACAATTCGATCTGTTGTGACTATTTTGAGTCTGATACAGGGAGAGAGAGAGAGGGAGGAGAGAGAGAGAGAGGGGAGAGAGAGAGAGGGAGAGAGATGAGAGAGAGAGAGAGAGAGAGAGAGAGAGAGAGAGAGAGAGAGAGAGAGAGAGAGAGAGGAAAAGAGAGAGAGAGAGAGAGAGAGAGAGAGAGAGAGAGAGAGAGAGAGAGAGAGAGAGAGAGAGAGAGAAGAGAGAGAGAGAGAGAGAGAGAGAGAGAGAGAGAGAGAGAGAGAGAGAGAGAGAGAGAGAGAGAGAGAGAGAGAGAGAGAGAGAGAGAGAGAGAGAGAGAGAGAGAGAGAGAGGAGAAAGAGAGAGGAAAAGAGAGAGAGCAGAGAGAGAGAGAGAGAGAGAGAGAGAGAGAGAGAGAGAGAGAGAGAGAGAGAGAGAGAAAGAGAGAGAGAGGAAGGAGAAGAGTGAGAGGGAGAGAGAAAGAGAGGAAAAGAGAGAGAGAAGAAGAGAGAGAGGAAAAGAGAGAGAGAGTAAAAGAGAGAGAGGAAAGAGAGAGAAGAAAAGAGAGAGAGAAAAAGAGAGAGAGTAAAAGAGGAAGAGGAAAGAGAGAGAGAGAATCATTCTAGGATCACTGAGTGGAGTTGGAGGAGGTATACTCAATGCAGCTATTGCTCACGGATGCGCAATCTTTGTGCTGATTTCGATGTTCGGATGCATCAGGTAAATTGTAATCCAGATCCTACAACCACCCTGACCATTCAGTGGTGCCCACATCAACCCTGCAGTCACCCTCGGTGTCACTCTGACCGGAAAACTCAACCCAATCGTCGCCGCTCTGTACATTGCGTCACAACTTGTTGGAGGATTTTTCGGGGCTCTGTTGGTGAAGGTGGGTCTACTTTTGTATCAGACGGGAAAATTGAAGCAAACTTCAGATAACCTTGTCGAACAATGCCTATCATACAATTCACGCTGGAGCTACGCTATGTGCGAGGAATGTCACTTGGTATGAGGTCCGTTTTCTCTCTCTCTCTCTCTCTCTCTCTCTCTCTCTCTCCCTCTCTCTCTCTCTCTCTCTCTCTCTCTCTCTCTCTCTCTCTCTCTCTCTCTCTCTCTCTCTAAAATATTCATCTCAGGCGCTGACCATCGAAACAGTCACAACCTTCATTCTGGTCCATACAGTATTGATGTGCGCAACAGACCAGGAAAACTTTCCCCTTGCCCCACTCTCCATCGGATTTGCAGTTCTAATCGATATTCTGGCCGCGTGAGTCTTCCCGTCTTGCTCATCGGCAATAGAATTTCCAGTGGTGACATATCCGGAGGCTCCATGAACCCAGCCCGTTCCTTTGGTCCACAGATCGCGGGTCAGATATTTCTCGATCAGACCCATATCAACAAGCTCTATAACTATTGGACGTTCCATTTTGTCTACTACATCGGCCCCTGCTTGGGTTCGGCTATTGCTGCACTTGTATACAGGTACGAGCTTTTTTTTTTCGTTAAATCGGTTTCAACCGTCAAAAATCGGAAATCAGTTGAATTGACCACCAGTTTTGTTGGACCTGAGGAAAATTTCAATTACGATCTCATCAGAACAAAATTTTTGTTTAAAACTCGTTGCTACAGAATTTTCACTTCATCTTAAGCGCTTTGCACTTAAAGAGATAATTGCACAACCGAAGCCAGAGAGAGAGAGAAACCTTTTCTAACTGTGTTTGTTGTCTCTGAGAAGTGTCTCTTTTCTAAAAATCGTGAATATTCAACATTTTGAGAAAAAACATGATCCGAAAATTAAAAATTTTACCCAGAGACGGAACTTTGCGCAGTTCTGGCTCACATTGAACTTATATTAAAGATACCACGATGATCTTCGTTTTTCAGAGTGTTCTTCGCCAGCGGATACCGTATGCTTCCGTGAGCGTTCAACAACGAATGACAATTTTTTCATGGTTGAAACTTTGGTAATGTAAATACAAGCAATGAATTTTTGTACTCAGTAAAAGATTCCAGAAGCCAAATGACTGATTCTATCAG
>OZ022250.1:17121971-17126771 GCA_963978915.1 Caenorhabditis parvicauda | reverse complement strand
CGTTCCACTGCTTGGTCCCATCTGGTAAAAGTGTCTGAAATAGTTAAAATAAACATGTAAAAACCATAGACTCACAAAATAATGCACCCCTACGAATCCAATCTTGGATGGTGTTAGGTCACTATTATCCAAGAAGTAAGGTGTGACCTCGAGCAACATGAGGTGTTCATCGCCAAGAACCCGGAATGCTGTGAAATAGCCTGATAGTGGAATGAAGAACCCAATAACGACAAGAACAATTCCGCGTTTGGTTTCGAACAGGAAAGATAGGCCTGGTCTGGAAAAACGATGATTTTATGGACTTTTTTCCACAAAAATCAAATAGAGGGTGTGCAAAAAAGTCGGATCCTTAAAAAATCATCATATTATTAATTGACAAATCCTCCGCCCACTTTGCCCCGCCCCCTTTTTCGTGACGCAAATTTTTGGGTGAAGCTTTTTGGATTTGGTTGTGGGGGGGGGGGGGGAGGGGTTGTGCAAAAGTGCCCAGAGAGAGAATGCGAACCCGCGACGAGCGCATGAAAGTTCTCTACTTTAACCAATCGGCCACAGCAGCACGAAAATTTGTGGCGACTGTTCTCCATAATAAATTTGTCGCCGGAACGTCGCCTTCGTGTCGCTTTTTGGTTAGGCTAACCGAATGGCGACCGGAAGGCGACGTTCCGGCGACACTTTCAAGGATCGCCATTACGTACTGGTGACGTACCGGCGACAGAAATTGCGACGTACCGGCGACAACAATGCGATGTACTAGCGACAACAATGCGACGTACTGGCAACAAAAATCCGACGTTCTGGCGTCCAGAAGGCTACGTACTAGCAACTAACTCAGTTGATTCTAAAATAAAATGAGAAACAATAATCAACGTTTTATCATTAACAAGTGAAAAAGAATACAATAAAATGTACTTTACTCACTATTGCCTTCTTTATGGTTCACCTTCTTGTCGGCACGACGTCTTCTCGCTTGCATCCTTTTCAAATATCGACCCCTGAAAAATAAAATCAATACAGTATGACAACTGGAGCTACTGTTTAAGGTCATCGAGAAAGAATAAGAATGAGCCCCTTTAAAAATTTGCCTGTACGTTTTTCGCTAAGGTGATTGAGATTAATGAGCGCGTAACTGTTTTTACCAAAGTAACGGGTCGGAGTTCAACGGAATCTTTTTTTAATAATAATATTTTCCTAGATAATTCAATTTGAATCTCCGATTGAAAATCACGCAAAAAAAGACATGACTTTGCGAGCGAAACTTTTCGAGCTTTGTGGAAAATGATAACGATTTGTAATTTCAAGCATCAATTTTTCGAAATCTATCAGCTGGAAATCGACACCATATTTCAGAAAAACATTATCATCAACTGAAAAAATACCTTGCGAAAGTATCCCACATATGATGACCTTCATCATCTTCCTCGAGGATGCTGTACCAGGGTTGTATTCGGCATCTGAATTTGTGAATTCAGAGTCTTACGTCTATTCAATAGTAATAAGTTTTACATAATTGTGGTTTGGGAGTGGTTTATGGAGTGTAAATCATTTATCGACGTGTTATGAAGAGAATCAAATGCTTGCTAAACCGATATATCTCAGTGCACAATGTGTTTTTAATCTTTTGAATAGTCTAAATCGAACTCTAAAACTCTACAAAATGATTTGACATTTCATTCAGCTAATGATAATTAATCCAATGAGGCTTCTATCAAAAACTGTAAACATAATATAAGAACGTTGATAACTTTCAAGAACGACAACAGTTCACAGTTTGGTAAAAATCATTCGAAAACTGAATTCAAAAGTGGAATTAGGATTGTTCGAAATTAATAACGAAGTTGAAGAGTCCAGAAGTAAACTTTTTCAAAACCGAAATCAAAAGCTACAGAAATGTTCTTAACATCTGACTAATACGCCAGTTTCATACTTTTAACAATGTTTTCAAAACTAACCATTATTCTTGTGGACGTCTTCGAACGCGTCAATCCAGTACATCTTCACGGCCTTTGCTCCAGAATCACCATCAACGTCAACATAGAACTGCTCGCTTCCAACTTCTATTGGTACTTTCGCATCTTCTTTCTCTGGTCTGAATGGTTTTATAATGTTTCATTGGGGATTTTATATTTTCATGATGTTTTGAAAACAAGTAATTCCATTACGAAACTATGGGGAATAGTGAAGCTGCTAATTTTCAAAACATTAATTATTCCCGTAACAAGTGTTAATAAGACTACCTACTTCGATTCCAAGAACAATAAACTCACTCGTCACCGCCTACCCATTGCTCTTGGTTGACAACAAATTGTCCAGAAGGTTCGGCCTTGATTTCCGCCTTTCCACTGTCCGCAGAACGACTCTCAACAACCTTCGCCTTCTCGGTTTTCACGTCAACTTTATCTTCGAAGTTGTCTTCTGAAAAAAATAAAATAGGATCATACTTGAAGTTGGTGATTACTTTCAACACTACAGCGAAAAATCGGGGATCAGTAAAAATTTTCAAATGTATTTTTCGTGGGCCTAAACTAAAATCACTGTACTTCGAGTTGAAAACAACTATACATACTCAGAACATGAATGAGAATGATGATTAATTTTTTTCTATTCACTTACATTAGAAAACAAACTTTTGAGCGCAAATGAACATTTAAAAAAAGATGTAAGCGAAAATATTGAAAATAAAAATATGAAATGGGTAAGACTGTGCACCATTTGCAACAACTGCGCGCTTGCAAACCGATTTACGCAGCGATGTGTCGCTAGTACGTCACCGTCTTGTCGCCGATACGTCGCCCCCCTGGATAGGCTTCCTTATTCATTTCCATATGTCGTGAGGAAGGCGACGTACCGGCGACACGACCGAGACGTTCCGGCGACCATGTGGCGACGTCGTTGGTACGCGACGTACCGACGACAATGAGGCAACGTAATGGCGATGGGGTACGTAATGGCGACAGGAAGCCGACGTTCCGGCAACAAAATAATTATGGAGGTTTGCGTGAGCACTGTCGGGTGCGGGGATCAACGCGCCGTGGTGCATTGGTTCTAACAACACTGGCATTAGTTATGGCCGCAATCAGATTGGTAAAAATGAAAATCATCTAACTTTCCTTCGTAACTAGCTTTTTATCATGAATTTTGAAAAACGTCAGAGAAAAAAGTTTCTTTCCTACACTTTTCTACTGCGCTTAGCGCTGTGTAAAGAAAAAATAAAACCTGCAAAGAATAACGTATCTGTAGAAAAAGTGAAGGGCTAAGATCTCCAAGCTAGATCCGTACATCATGTAGAACATGATAATAGCGTACATGGAGATCCGACCTCTATTGGAAAGGATTCCTTGTGCGCTGTACATGACGAATCCATTATTGAATCCGGAGACATGCTGGAAACAAGTGTCCGACCCACCGCGGGTTTCACCTACCGGGAAGACGATCATATCGCAGGCCGCGTAGAGAACCTCGAACACTGCGAAAATCAACAGAAGGTACTTGTAACCTCCCATCTGACTCCTTGTCTTGAAGGCGATGATGTAGGCGAGGTAGGCGTTCAGGATGATTCCAATAGTGTCAATGGTTATGATGAAGTAGGTCTTGCCGGTTGAGATGAGCATCCTACGTAGCGATGTGTGACGGATTTTTTATTTGCAATTGATACTCAACAACACGCATAAGAATAGAACCAATCAGGTATGTATGTCTAGGTACTGAAATTATTGTGTTATGTGATCATGGAAATAATCAGGTGATATACAACGACTGCATGATTCTGGAGCAAATTTGGAAACAAGAACATCTATATTTTTTCATATTCCTCAGCTTCTATTTATTTCAGAAGGATGCAACTGCAGTAGTCTTGTGTAGATGTTATGTACAAAGTTTAGTCAGAAGTTATAATTAAGAACGTCGAAAACTGTGTGTCATAGAAAAACAAGAACACTCGAAACGCTGTAAGAAAGAAGGATGCGCTGTAGATCAATTTTCGAAAAGAAGATAAAACATTTATCACTTTTTCAAAAAAAAAACAAGATCAACTCAACGATGATACTTTGAAGTTCAGGACGTTCCCAAGGTGTGAACAGTACTCGAAGGTACTACTTTGAGTCCTGAAGTAACATTTAACCGGTACTGAACTCATTTTACCCATGCTCTTCCTGAAATAATTCAGAGTCGTAGTTCTGTAGTCTCTGACAAGAACAATTGTCGCTATCGGGTCCAAAAGTGGAAAGAATAACACTGTCAGTATGATGTGTGGCGTGAGGCTGCAAAAAGTGGGCGGAGTTATCGAGTAAGAAGACTACTCACACTTGCAGTCGTTCATCTATCAATGGCGCCATGAATACTACTGTCGCCGGCATGAATGAGGTCACAGCTGGTATGATGAACTGAAAAGAGGGACAGATGAGATAGAGAGAGAGAGAGAGAGAGAGAGAGAGAGAGAGAGAGAGAGAGGGAGAGAGAGAGAGAGAGAGAGAATGAGAGAGAGAGAAAGAAAGAGAGAGAGAGAGCGACCTACCTGAATCCTAAGAGCGTTGAACAACTGCTTCTGCAAATCTTTGGATCGTTTACTCAGAGTGTTGTCATCTAACTTCTGCATGATTGCGTACCTAGAAAATTGTGTATGAAACCAATCAAGAGTATTCAAACCCGAAATACACGGAAAGCACCACGTTCATAGTGATGTAAGCAGCTCCGATAGCACTCAAAATGCATCTCGATACGTTCCATTGCTTGGTGCCGTCTGGTAACAATATCTAGAATGGCAAAAATGAAATTACAAAGAGCATAGACTCACAAAATAATGCA
>OZ022250.1:17091971-17119471 GCA_963978915.1 Caenorhabditis parvicauda | reverse complement strand
GCGGAGCATAGATTACTTGAGCAGAACAGAAAATACTGAATATAATCGTAGCCTTTCAAATTTTGACTGAATCTTTCAAGTCCCACAATTGGTCGCGAATTTCGAATGGTATCAAGCTGATTCTTTCCTACTAAATGTTATGAAAATGTTTTTTTCTCCAAAACCTCAACCAGCACTGCAGGAAAAATCATTCTGAAAATACATCCAGCATTGCTTTAGCAGTTTCATCAGTTGTATTGTAACTATGTAACTAGAATTCCGACTTCCGACTTCCGACTTTCGACTACCGTTGAAAAATTCTACTTCCGACTTCCGACTTCCGCCTTCCGACTTCCGCGCTTTTTTCATTTCCGACTTCCGATTTGAAAAATTTTACTTCCGTGCAAGTCTGGTATGCACACTTTACTTGAACAATTTATCCAAACTCCACTCAAAAAAAGATTTTTTTATTTATTTCTGAACCTTCGAAGTTTCAGACGTTCTAACTGTCTGAACAGCACTGGAGCCCATGGCGGCTTTAAGACCTTAAGAAGTTCTTATTGTTTTTTTTTTGAATAAGTCTTACCCATAGCCCTTCTGAAATAATTCATAGTCGTAGTTCTGTAGTCTCTGACGAAAACAATCGTCGCAATTGGATCGAACAAAGGGAAGAAAACCACCATCATGGTGGTATGAGTAGTCAAACTGCAAGAAAGTGGGCGGAGTTTGCGAATAAAGAGAGACTCACAATAAAAGTCGGTCATCGATGAGTGAAGACAAGAAAGTCACTGCAGCCGGGAGGAAAGAACTGATCGTTGGAATTAAAAACTGTGAACTATTGGAACTTGCTTTTTTTGTAATTTACCTGAACTTTGAGTGCTCGAAACAGTTGCTCTTGAAGGTCTTTTGACTTTTTGCTGATTGTGTTGTCTTTCAGCTTCTTCTTGATTGCAAACCTTTAAAAATTCAAAATCACTTGATCACACCGCGCTAAGCGCAGTAGAAAACTGTCGGATCATGCAGCGAGGGGAGGCAACCAATAAGCAGCGAGAAGAAACTCCGCCCCTTCGTAAATCCTGCACCGCTGTAGATCAAATTACAGTTACTGTAGTTGAAAAACTTTTTCACTGACGTTTTCAAAATTCATGATAAAAAGCTAGTTACGAAGGAAAGTTACATGATTTTCAGTTTTGCAACAGCAATCGTCAAAACAAATTCGCTTGTCGATAACGATCACTCTTAGCTCGGTGTGTTGAATGGCATTTTTCATAATAAACTTTCGTTGAAAGTTTCTTATTTTCGTGTTATGAATTTCCTCAAAAATATTCGAAATTTAGGGAAAAAGTCTATTAAAAATCTTATCTACTCACAGCCTTGTTTGTTCGAGTCATCTTATTCAACTTTTTGAGGGAAAGTATAATAGAGGTGCGGTTAAATAACATAAAATCATATTCTATTATTATCGAATCGATCACAAACCCAAAAACGATGGAAATAGTGACAAGTACAGTTATCCAAAGAGCACCAAACAACCCGACAAAACATTTGAAAACTTCCCAGTCCTTCTTTCCATCTGGTTTCAGTGACTGAAAAGGTTGAAATGATGGTTGAGTATCGTTCTTAAGTTTACGAACGCACATTTTATCTCTTTTGACCATTGCAGATATGGACAAGAATGGTCTGTCAAGAAATGCTTACTTTCCACATACATATATCGCTAGAAGCATGGCCGTTTTCAAACGCGCTCTCGCATCTCAATTTTGCCGAATGAGTACGGTAGGGTCAGGACTCTCACAACGAACAGTTAGATCTTTGTGGATTTAAATTATTATTCTTACTTTCAGTCCATTGGAATTAAAGGCTCATTACGTGCTGCTGCTACGGTACTAAGTACCCGATTTACGGAGGCCAGACTTTTTTACAGGTAGAGGAAGCTATGTGCTTGCTAGACTTGCTAATTAAATAATTTGGAGCTTTGATCTGCGGAATGAAAATCGTCCAGTTTTCATATTTCAACTCACAAAGTATCGCATCCCAACAAATCCGATTTTTGACGGTGTCAGATCACTGTTCTTCAAGAAGTACGGTGTAACTTCTCTCAACATCACTTCATCGTTGCCAAGAAGCCGATATGCGGTGAAGTACGATAGGATAGAAACCGTGAATCCAAGAAATAGAAGAGATCGACCTTTTCTCGTGTCGAATAAGTATTGAAGGCTTGGTCTAGAATTCTTCTTTTGCGAACTCTACATGGAACAGAGAAAAGGTCTACAACACTTCTGGATGCTTTCCTCTTTCTATTGCCTATAGTTCTCATAATTATTATTATTTTGTTTTACCTTCACCTGTTGAGAATGAGCGGATATACAATATCTCTGGGTTTTTTCCAACTTTTTTGCACTCCCGACTATCGTTGAAAAAATTCTACTTCTGACTTCCAACTCCTGACTTCCTAGAAAAAGATTTCACTTCCGACTTCCGTTTAAAAAATTCACTTCCGACTTCTGTTTTGAAAAATTTTACTTTCGTGCAACTCCACCGGACCGTTCTGCGCACTGTGTACGCCCGAGAAAAAATTTGGAGAAAGTTTTTATAGTGAAAATACCTGCATAGCACAACATAACGATAGTAAAAGTGAAGTGCCAAAATTGCGAGGCTTGCGCCGAACATCATGAAAAACGTGATAACCGCGTACAGGGATGCCTGACCCCGATTGGACAAGATCCCTTGAGCACTGAACATCACAAACCCATTGTTGAATCCAATGATATGCTGTAAACACGAGTGTCCGACCCACCGCGGGTTTCGCCTACCGGGAAGACGATCATATCGCAGGCCGCGTAGACAACCTCGAACACTGCGAAAATCAACAGAAGGTACTTGTAACCTCCCATCTGACTTCTCGTCTTGAAGTCGATGATGTAGGCGAGGTAGGAGTTCAGAATTATCCCGAGGACATCCATGGTTATCAAGAAGTAGGTCTTACCGGTGGAAATCAGCATGTTTGATTTGATATTTTGAATAACAACTCATAATAGGAGCAATTAAACAACACGATTTGTCTAGGATCCATGACAGTTTTATAGAATAGTGATGATTTTATCTCAACCGCTGTTTGGAGTTATTCGCGAAATGTGTTTCTTGGATTTTTTTTAAATTTTTGAGAAATTAAAAAATCATTGGAGACAAATGTAGACTAAATACGAAAAAGTAGACTGAATCAAGAATCATTTCAAACATTTTTTTGTGGTAATCAAGTTTAAACTTTGATCAAATCTTAGCTTTGTACTTAACCAGTGCTTTGAAGCTTACCTAAGCTTACCTGATCCACGCCGTCACTTGACAACGCGAACAATGAATATCTCAAGTAACTCAAGTAAGTAAGCTCCAAAACTTTTCGTGGACCGGCATCGGACCGTAGATGGGCGACACACGGACCGGGCGACACATGGACTGTAAATGGACGACACATGGACCGGTGGCGGGGAGAGTGCGCTGCGTGTCAAATTTGGACCGGCATTGGATCGTAAATGGGCGACACATGGACCGGGCGACACATGGACTGTAGATGGGCGACACATGGACTGGCCGATGGATGATCAAATCAGCGAAACCCGCGATATGTCCGCGAGTGGCTGCAATGACCTATCTAGCGCTCGACGACTTTTTAAATCGTTTCTTCTCTGCACTTCGGAGTAGGAATAATTGTAAGCCGAACTTTAGCATGTAATGTGTGTTCGCACATGTCAGTTCCAACATTGGACTATTTTTGAACTGATGAACACTGGGCTATGTATTCGTCCACTTAGGTTCAGTTTTGGCTTGAAAGTGGTACCCACTATCGTATATCAGGGGTCCGGATATAGAAGGAAAATATTTCATGTGGCATACCCCCGCAAAAGTTATGTGTGTCCACATAATGTATCAAACTGAAATTGAACAGTGAATGAATTGGACAGTGCGACTATGAGTGGGCGACACATGGACCGGGCGACACATGGACCGGACCGGCATCGGACCGTAAGTGGGCGACACATGGACTGCGGAAGGGCGACACATGTCCGGGACGACTGTCGCCCATCTACGGTCCAATGCCGGTCCACGAAAAGTTTTGGAGAAGGTGTCGGCAAAGATAAATGAAAAAGATTCATGACGCGACTCTCGATTCACATGATTCAGTCTACTTTTTCGTATAGAATCAAATTCAGTACTTATTGATTTTTTACAGTTTCATTGAACTCTTTCAAAATACTTTTCCATGTGAGTCGAATAAACCCAGAAATTTTGTGAAGCTGCTCATCATTGAATGAACTAGATGGAACAAATAGGAAGTTTATTGGGTTCTTCCTCATTTTTCACAAAATTGAATTTTTTTGGAAGTCGGACTTCAGTGCGACTGTGGTGAGCGCAGTTCTTTTAGAATATCAAACAATTTTACCGACTGTTATACCTAACAAATCAAAGGTTGCCATGGCTACCTCGAACACACTCATTTTAATCCTCAAATTTGATTAACCTAATGGCCTTCGATAACAATTGAAGTGTGTTTGGGTTAGTTCACTTCAAACATTTCGTGAACATCTCTTCTTATTTCGCCAGACTATTCTTCTTCATGAATGATTATTATTTCCGTCTCGTCTCAGATTTGGTCGATGGTGAGAAGTCTGCTGAAGATGTCAAGGGAAAGGTGAATTTTTTGAAGCAAAAGTCAAATTTCTTCTTATAAAACATAGAAATTTTCATTTACAAAGTCAATAAAAGCAACGCGAGTGTCAAAATCCTTTTTTCAAATAAAAGTAGAAAATCACACCTCGAAGTCAAAATATTTTTCTTCAAATAAATAATAGAAATTTTCATCTACAAGGTAAAAAAAAAGAAATTTTCATCCATAAAATAAAAATAAGCGGAGCGAAACTCCGAATTTTTTAAAACAGTTTTTCACATATAACTTACCAGCCAAAGATCTCATCACAACTTTTTCACAGGGTTATCTCTCGTCAATGAAGAAACTAGTAGTAAAAGATGAAAGAGATGAAAAAGTGACCCTAGCGGTGAAAGTTTCTTTAGCGGAGCCACTCAATGTGCTAGCAAATCAGGTCAAGATGGAAACTCTTCAAGCGGTAGGTCAAAAACTTCACTTTTTAACAAGAATAAAACAATTCCAGTTCCACAATACAGAAATAGAGGTCTACAAAATAATCGAAAACCATGGGGGTCCAAAAATACCCAAAGTGTTCGCAATGAGAAGAATGGAATTGACCGAACCTATTCAATCTGGATTTCTAGCTATGGGGTTGATAGAGACTCGATTGGTCACTGATCATGACGTCATCGGTGCAGAGTTTTTGGAAGAGGTAAAATATCCATGAATATGTTTCCGTTAGGTCTCAGGGCTCTCCTAGGCTTTCGAACGTGGAAAAGATTGAAAGCACATCAAGGCAGTTTGCAATTTGGCAAGCATATACGCGTGAATTAGAGCTTTCGGATTATGTATGATTCATCTCGATACGACGCCTATGAGCTGAGACACCGCTGTGGAAACACCTTGCTGCAGCGCGCGAACCAAACAGATTGTAAATTAGCGTTGCATCTCCGGGACACGATGCGATTTTAAACACCGTTTATAAGCTGAGAACGGACCGCAGAAACAGGTTGTGACCAAGAAGCGTTGTGTTAATTGAATAGAAAAAGAAATTTTTTCAGCCCATCCGCAATGTAGCTCGACTCCATGCTCTGTGCCCAAAACTGAGTGCGGAAGAAACCGAGAAGTTATCTTCAACCATGATACCCGATTGGTTTTCAGAGTTATTTTGTGAGAAGGTAAAAAAAAACCCCATATTTCCTCCCAACTCAACCTTTCCAGAACCTCGATCTATTCATGAACTATCTCATCAAACTAGCAGACCAGAACATTCTATCAGACAAGGCGAAGGAGGGGATACCACTTCTACAAAAAATCGTCTCTCAAGATTCTTTGCTAGCGTTCAGCACGTATTGTGATGGTTTAGAACATCATGGACTAGGGATTTCATTTTTGACTTTTTAGACCACGAGTATCCTCTTCAACTTTGCCACGGAGACTTTTGGACTCCTAACATTCTCTTCGGGCAGGACTTTGGATTGGAAGCTGTTATTGATTTCCAGGTATCTCTTTCTAACTCTCTCCCTCTCTCTCTCTCTCTCTCTCTCTCTCTCTCTCTCTCCATTTTTTCTATCTCTCCATATCTCTCTCTTCCCATCTCTCACCCTCTCTCTCTCTCTCTCTCTCTCTCTCTCTCTCTCTCTCTCTCTCTCTCTCTCTCTCTCTCTCTCTCTCTCTCTTTCTCTCTCTCCATTTTTTCTATCTCTCCATATCTCTCTCTTCCCATCTCTCACCCTCCCTCTCTCCATCTCTCTCTCTCTCTCTCTCTCTCTCTCTCTCTCTCTCTCTCTCTCTCTCTCTCTCTCTCTCTCTCTCTTTCTCTCTCTCTCTCTCCATTTTTTCTATCTCTCCATATCTCTCTCTCTCTCTCCATCTCTCTCTCTCTCTCTCTCTCTCTCTCTCTCTCTCTCTCTCTCTCTCTCTCTCTCTATCTCTCTCTCTCTCTCTCTCTCTCTCTCTCTCTCTCTCTCTCTCTCTCTCTCTCTCTCTCTCTTGTCATTTTCTTTCAAACGTGAGAAACTAAAACGCAATTCAGCCTTGTGTAGTCTCCAAACCACCTGGCTGGTCGTTCCTTCATGGACCAATGAACAGAAAATTGAATAAAACAATTTCAGACAGCAAACATTGGTTGTGGTATGCAAGACATGACTCGGCTGATGGTGACGTCAATGAGTGGAAAGGTAACCAATGGAGATCATAAGATTACCAGAGCTGCTTAAGGAAAGGAGAAACAACTGGAGACGACTCTTGGAAATTTACCACGAAGAGTTGGGATTATGTGGACAAACGTGTGATTTTGAACAGGTTTATCATATTCCCCTCATACAACGATTGCGAGTCAGCTGGGGCGTGAACTAGTCAGAAGTGGCCAGACTTCTTGAAAAAATGAAGATGGTGATACCCTATTCAAACCTGTATAACTCTGCGGTTGTTTTATAGAATTATCTAAAAATATAGGACAATGTAGATGAATATCATACGACAATATGCTGTGAAGCACTTTCCAATCGGACTCCGCCTTCTCTCAGTACAGCCTTGAGAACTTTTGATCGAGCATTGTTGAAAGTTCGCAGGTCATAGGTGACAAGATCACCCCATATATACTGAACCACTACCTTCCGGTGGCTGATTTTTAAATATTTTCTGGAAACGACCCTTTCGGTTAGAATTTTCCTCATGGCACATCGGATAAAATTCAAAGCGAGCGAGGAATCTTAATATTGTACTGCCGACTTGAACTCGGAAAATGGATTTTACAACGTCACTGTGAACTCACCTGTCTCCCTATCGTACACGAAGTAAAATCTCAAAAATCATTTAACCCAGTTTGTAAGTTTTGAAAGAATTTGCTAAATTATGTGCCACGTGGCTGCGCTTCTACCACGGACCTATAATTAAAAGTCAACTTGTAGTTCATCCAGGATCTAACTTCGAGAGCACTCAGGTCCTGAAAGCATTCAACTTCTTCCTTCCCTTTGCCGTAGCTGTCTTCTGTATCGCAACGCCGGCAAGTTTCCTGCTAACCATGTCAAAAATAGAAGAACCAGAAGGAAAAGCGAAGGTAAACAGAAGAAAATCAAGAGTGAACTTTATCTTCAGTTACGTTCCGTAATGAGTGAAAAGTATTCGGCACAACTGGAAGACTTGGTGACTCTCTTACATTAATAAAGTAATTCAGTTCTCGCAGGTGTTTTATTTTGCAATAAATGTTACTTCGTGCTGATGTTTTGTGTTTGAATGCTACTTTCTGATGAGAAGATGAAAACAAGATGCAACACGTGTTTCATGCGATGTTTGGTTTGAATATTCTCTCTCTCTCTCTCTCTCTCTCTCTCTCTCTCTCTCTCTCTCTCTCTCCAAATCGGGTAATTACTACAAAGATCTAACTGTTCGTTGTTAGAGTCCCGACCCTACCGTACTCATTCTGCAAAATTGAAATTAGAGTGCGTTTGA
Organism: Caenorhabditis parvicauda; assembly: GCA_963978915.1. Classification (NCBI taxonomy): domain Eukaryota; kingdom Metazoa; phylum Nematoda; class Chromadorea; order Rhabditida; family Rhabditidae; genus Caenorhabditis; species Caenorhabditis parvicauda. The sequence goes on along the minus strand of OZ022250.1, from coordinate 17,111,397 downwards.
AAACGGCCATGCTTCTAGCGATATATGTGAGCTTTCCTGCAGTATTTTTTCACCCGAGCAATGTTATTTTTTTCTATCTCATTCCTTACCCAATATTAAATCTCAAGAAAAACCCCTCATAACCGTGAGTAACCTAATTCGACGGAATGGAATTATCTTTGTTGCCTAGTTCCCATACACCACACCATTCAACTCGATCTTTCAGAAACATGTTGGAGAATCCCTTTGTCTACTACTTCTACACGTTCGTCTCCTACTTCAGCCTTTTCATGTCCTCTGTTTCACTTTATGTTATAATCACGAAGACGACAGAAGAGATGGGCTATCTGAAGCCATATATGATTAAACTTGTGGTGAGTTCGAAAGCTTGAAAAGACTTCACGTTTCCACCTTTCTCTTCTCAATACCGTAACCAGATGGTAGGTCGAACTTTTTATGATCATTTTGAATTCCCGCGCCGAAATGAGTTTTCACGTTTTCACGTTTTTATTCCCGTCTCAATACCGTAATCAGAAGGTAGGCCAAACGCTTCATGGACATTTTAGTTGTCACTTCCGGAAAAAAAAGACGGCGAGAGAGTACGTCGATAGAAGAGGGTAGAGAGTCTCCATTACGTCTAACAGGCCCGTTCACCCATTTTTTCCAATTAATACATTTGAATTCAGATCGTGGAGATGATATTCACACACTCTGTGGGTGTACTTCTCCGTCCTGACGTTCTTGTCACCCTCACTGGCGGAGCAATTTTGGGGCTTCTGGGAAGCATAAGTGAATCTTGGGCAAATGCCTTGGTAGTTTACAAATCATTTTCCCATTTCTAAGGTCGACTTCAGATAAGCTTTATTCTATGTGTTGGATGCACATTATTCACATCCCTCAATGACTGCTGCTACGTCAGAACTCTGCTAGTTTTCAACAGACACGAGCATATAAAACTGATGAAATCGTGGAAGTTAGTTTTTTTTACTCTGAACTAGTTAACACATTCTTCGTTTCAACCATTCTGACCGCGCGCTGCCGTGCGGAACAACTTTTCAAACCACCTTGCAGAGGATCCCTACTCATCACCTGCATAAACCTCCTTTTCCACTCCATAGTCATCCCATCCTACTACTTCTCTGTTAGTACCAGTGAGGTTTTGCAATTCTCAGCGCTTTCATGATTCATGACTATTGCAGTATTTTTTGGAGTATGTCAAACGCAATAACTTGTACTCTGAACTCGGGGTCTACGCAAACCGTACTGATGTAGTTTTCATACACTTTACCCTGGAAAACTATCGATGGATGCTTTTGGGTTAGTTAAATTTCCCAACACAGAGAAAGTTATTCTTTCCAGCTTCGTTGGTCACACTGGGCACGTTCGCTATCAACTCTGCAAATCTTCTATCTTCTTATTTAGTCATAAGAAAACTTAGGGAGATAAAGTCATCATTATCTTCTAAAAACTTGAAGAGTCAGAGAAAGTTGACATACATGTTTATAGTACAGGTAAAAAATAGAGAGAGAGAGAGGGGGAAGAGAGAGAGAGAGAGAGAGAGAGAGAGGGGGGGAAGAGAGAGAGAGAGAGAGAGAGAGAGAGAGAGAGAGAGAGAGAGAGAGAGAGAGAGAGAGAGACCTTGAAATCAATAACAGCTTCCAACCCCAAATCCTGTCCGAAGAGAATGTTAGGAGTCCGAAAGTCTCCATGACAAAGTTGAAGAGAATACTTGTGGTTTAAAAAGTCAAAAATGAAATCTAGTCCATGATGTTCTAAACAATCACAGTGCGTGCTGAACGCTAGCAAAGAATCTTTAGAGACTATTTTTCGTAGAAGTGGTATCCCCTCCTTCGCCTTGTCTGATAGAATGTTCTGGTCTGCTAGTTAGTTGATATAGTCCATAAATAAATCGAGGTTCTGGAAAGGTTGAGTTGGAAGGAACTATTTTTATAGTACAAGTAAAAGAGAGAGAGAGAGAGAGAGAGAGAGAGAGAGAGAGAGAGAGAGAGAGAGAGAGAGAGGAAGCAAGAGAGAGAGAGAATTGTTCAGACGATTTATCCTCTACTGATGATCACAACACCGGTATTCGTAGCCGTCATTCCGATAGCAATGAAAGTCAACTCAAACATCTACAATGACATCCTTCCTCACTATGCCACGTTGTGTATTCTCTTGTATTCAACTGCCAGCACCGTAATTCTGTAAGTTGTTCACCCGCTGATCTCTCACTTGATGAACGGTTCAGGTTCTACTTCGTCCGACCATACCGAGACTTTCTCCGACGGGTCCTCTCATGTTTTGTTCTTCTACCAGAGCGAGAAGATTCAAATAATACACGTACTAATGTACACAAGTAAACAGTGTCTCATAATTCCAGGAAAAAGAAATTTCAGAACCAGCATGTTCAAGCCGACCGTGATTAGCAGATTTTGAAGTCAATTTTTCTGATGCAAATAAATCATTCACTTACATTCTCTGATGTTATAATAGCTTGTTGATGGTGTGAATAACACCATCTGTTCGACATTAACGCCTTAAAAGGTTATCTAGGCGTCAAAAAGGGCGAAAAGTCGACAAGAACAAAAGAAGTGCAAGGAAGCCCCGCCCATTTTGCGTGAAACGTGCTCCAGCGCACTTCGTATCGATTCGAACGCCGCTTCCCAATTCATTCCTTCTCCGCTCTCTTCATTCTTTTCTTCCAAGCGTTATCAAGTTCTATTCATCAATTACAGGCTCTTCAGTCATTGTTGCATCTAACTTGACGAAATAATGGGTAAGTTGCATCATTTTGCACAGTTATAATTTCCCATTTTCAGCTTATAACGGAGCATTCTCTAATGACGCGGCCAGCCAAGGCGGATATGGAGCTGCTGACCCAGCGGTATGTTGAAATAATATTTCTATCTTAACATGAATTCTTTCAGGCGGCGAAGGCTTATGAAGAAGCTTGGGCTCAGTACTATGCAGCTCAAGGCGCTGCAGCTCCCGCTGCTCCTGCTGCGCAAGCAGCGCCAGCGGCTCCAGGAGGAGGACAAGATGTATGTTCTCATCAAAATTATCGAGATTATAACCCAAATTTTTATTTCAGTATGGTGGTGGTGCTTACTATGGTTCTGAAGTATCTGATGGATATGGCGGAGGCGGCGGCTTCCGTGGTGGCCGTGGAGGATTCGACCGCGGAGGTCGTGGCGGAAGTCGTGGAGGTGACCGTGGTGGTTTCCGAGGCGGATTCAGCGGTGGAAGAGGAGGTGGCGGCGGAGGAGGTAATTTCTAAAATGCTAATCAGAACCCAAAATGATCATTCAGGTCCAATGCGTGATCGTCCAAGCAGATTCGACAACAACGGTCCCCCAGTAGGAGGCGGATACGGAGGGTTAGTTATAATTTCTTCTTTGTAAATTCGCAGCGAGTCCATTGTGAGTTGAACAAAATACAAGTTGAGTGTTGACCATATGCATTTGGAAAACAAAAACGAAGTAAAACGTTGTATGGTCATTGGGTTTCAATCGAGTATCACACAAGAGTTCGGAACGAAAATGAAGTAGGGTAAAACAATCAATCAATTACAAGGTGTTTAGAGTTAAAGGTCTTCCAGCGTCACGATTCTCACAGGTGTTCATCAAAAATCCTCATTAACACGTCGATTGCACACAGCAGTCGACCCCAATCAGACCACTCTGAGCAAGAAAAAAACGAGCCGAAAACACAATAAATAGAAAATGCGCGTTGCTCAGAGTGGTCAAAGGGTGTAATGAACATAATGGAAAAGAAGATTTCAGTTCGGGTGGCCCTCCGAGTGGAAGAGGAGGTTTTCAAGGTATCAGTGCACTATCCAACTTGTGCTTTTTTCTCTTCTTCTATCAAAATGTGTTGTAACAAAAGTGGGATCGATCGAGTAGCGTTGTAATGGTCCCGCGCAAGTTTATTGGAGTGAAATGAGTTTTGGTATCCACGTGTTTGTAATGAGTATATCATGCTGAGTCGGGGTTTACAAAAAAGGACGTGGAGTACGAATCGAACAGAAAGTGTAAGGTCAATCAAAAAACGAAGCGAGTTCGAAATGCGTTTTATGCAATCAGGGTTGAAAATGATACTAAGTTATTGAAAGGGCTCTATACTAACACTGTTTCTTGGTTTTGAGATGTATCTAAGTAGTGTACCCAAGCGCATATAAAAATCATCAAATTATTCGTCATTCATATGTTTGGAATTTAAAAATCAAATTTAGACTTGATTATTTCAGATAGAGGAGGACGTGGAGGCGGCGGTGGCGGACCAAGATTCGGTGGAGACGACAGAGTAGAAGTCAAGGAGACGGTCTTCGTTCAAGGAATCCCGACCAGGTGAGTTGAATTTCAATGAAACTTTTCCAGAACGATTAAAGTGCAATATTTAATTTCTTATGTTACAGTGTCAACGAACAGTACCTCAACGACGTGTTCAGCACCGTTGGTGACATTGCAAGAACCGACCGTGGACCAAAGATTAAGATCTACACTGACAGAGATACCAGAGAGCCAAAGGTAATATTTGAGTTTAACTTTGAAAAAAAGCAAGTTTGATTCATTGTTAGAATTAACAACTCTCATTCTTTCAGGGAGAATGCATGATCACGTTTGTGGACGCCGACACTGCACAGAAGTGTATCGAGATTTACAACGGTCAACCATTCCCAGGAAACGATCGCCCAATGAACATTTCCATTGCCAAATTCAAGGTTTGTGGAATCTACACTCGATGACATTTAATTTCTACCTTTGAGCCGAATGACGGTTCCTCGCGTGGTGGCTTCGGAGGCCGCGGAGGAGGTTTTGGTGGACGTGGCGGTGGTCGTGGTGGATTCGACCGTGGTGGTCGTGACGGAGGATTTGGTGGAGGCCGAGGAGGATTCGGCGGTGGTCGCGATGGAGGTGGCTACGGAGGAGGCCGTGACGGTGGTGGCTACGGAGGAGGCCGTGATGGCGGATACGGTGGTGGCCGAGATGGTGGCTACGGTGGAGGTCGTGACGGCGGATATGGAGGCGGTCGTGACGGTGGATATGGAGGCGGTCGTGACGGAGGTGGCTTCGGTGGAAGAGGCGGTGGCCGTGGAGGATTTGACGATGGTGAGTTTCCACATAACTAGCAAAGTTCTAACGATTATCATTGTAGGAGGTCGTGGACGTGGAGGATTCCGCGGTGGACGTGGTGGAAACGCCAACACTGAGCAAAGGAAGAACGACTGGGAGTGCGGAGATTGTGGAAACAACAACTTTGCTTTCAGACAGGTTTGTAGAAGTTGACAAAGTTGATCTTCAAAATGAGTATTTCAGCAATGCAATCAATGCGGAGCCCAAAAGTCTGGTGATGGAGGATCCGGTGGTGGCGGTGGAGGTGCCGATCGTAGAAGCGGAGGTGGTGACAGATTCCGTCCATATTAGACGACTCGCGCTTACATCCCGTTGATAACCATTCTCTCACTCTGACGATCCTTCTTATTACCAGAGTCCGATCTCTGATAATTCCATTTTAAATCGATTTCAAATGCTACTAGCTGATTAATTTAAAAACGATGTTTTTTCCACAATTTATTATACTTTTCTGTTCCTCCACAAAAGCATGTGACAACAACCGTAGTAGTAATAATAATCATTGTTTTGTTTGAAAAGTGCTTCTCTATACTTGTTGTAAATAAATCTGTTGCGTGGAATTTAGCTTTATCGAGGAACAAAAGTGAATGCAAAAGTGACTATTGGCTATATTCTTGTTGGACACCTATGAAAAAAAGAGCATGGAGATCGTGGGAAAACAGGGGTGGCTGGTCCCTAATTAAAAGTTGCAGAACCGGGGGTTAAAAGATGGTCCTGTTGAACCTGAATAGTACTGTGTACTGCAAGGGACACTAATCATGTGGGAGTTGGATTGTTTTCGAACAGTACATAAAGTTATGAACGCTTGATTCCGCAATGTGTAAAGTTTCAGTACTTGTCGCCGAAAACAACCAAAATCCGAAAGAAATCTTCCTGACAAAGAAACTTCTGGGTTCTTAATTGACATTGGTTGGAGATGTCGCGATGGAAGAGGACGATGTGTTGGTCGTGGTTGACGCTGGTGACTGCTGAGCTGCTTGCTGTAATATGCAGTTTAGATTCTGGATGTGTGGCCCGTTGGTGTCTATTTGGTGGTCTGAGAACTAACCGTTGCGGCTGCATTGGCTGCTGCTGCTGCTGCGGCGGCAGAGGCTGCGTTGTGGCCGACAGGTGGCGCGAGTCCTTGTGCCTCGCGAGACTTCTTGAAGTCGTCGTACTCATCTCCGAGGATCTGGGCGATTTCTCCTTGCATAAAAGCCCATGGCATGGCCGATCCGACAAGCGGACATTTCTCGCCTGACGGACAGAAGAGGTCGGTTGACTTGCACTGTTGTTCCTGTAATTGGAGAAGTTGATATTTGAGAGAGAGAGAGAGAGAGAGAGAGAGAGAGAGAGAGAAAGACCGACCTTAATGAAATTCCTCGAGCACGGGAAACAAAATTTGTGGTTCATCACACTCGGGCACTGCACGAAGTGAGTGTCTTCTAGCCTCTCATTGCATGTTGTACAGCACAGATGGAAGTTTTCCCTGAATTCGGTTAAATGAGTTAAGTTGTTCAGTGAATTCCTCACGTTGTAGTTGGTGCAACCCGTCGTCTCCTAGCTGCCGACGGATGATCCGGGCTGTGTGTTGACGTCGGTGATGATGAAGATGTCTGTTCACCTAGAACGTCAAAATCGTTGGAGGGGCTTGTGCGGCGCGGTTGGGCGACGCGTGTCTGTGTACCATGACTGTCACGTTGAACTTTACGCCACGAACTTTTATCACAACCGTCTTTTTGATACTTAGAAAGGCACTGTTGTATGCAATTGTGTAATGAATGTCCATACAACTTATCCCTCTCACGCACCGCGGCTTCGCGACGCGTGTCCCTCTAAAGAGGTCTTCCTAAAAAAAATTCGACTTTTATGTTTTTTTCGATGACGTTGTCTACGACGTCACCGACGTCGTCAGAGTCGGATATCAGATTCTACAATATAGCTTGACAAAATAGAACTTCTTTTGAAAAAAATTCTATGATGTCATCGACGACGTCGTCGGAATCGAATGTCAGGTGTCAAAAAATGAATTTTAGTTCATTATGAAAATTGTGGTTTAAAAAATCGAGAATTATAATCCATTATAATATGTGAGGTGAAAACCGAGTATTATTATAATTTATAATGTTCGTAAAAAGTGGAAGTTTTCATTTGAACTGACTAAAGTGAAGCAGGTACATATATTATAATTTATTATAATGTTTGGGTTTTTATTTACGACTCTTATAATAAATTATAATACTCGTGGTTTTCATTATAATGCTGTGAAATCTTCTAAATTTATTATAATACTCGTATTGTTCATTATAATACTATGATAGTTCCTTATAATACTCGTATTTGGTTACCCGAGATTAGGAAACGATTCAGAAACGTCAAAATCGTTGGAGGGGCTTGTGCGGCGCGGTTGGGCGACGCGTGTCTGTGTACCATGACTGTCACGTTGAACTTAACGCCACGAACTTTTATCACAACCGTCTTTTTGATACTTAGAAAGCCACTATTGTATGCAATCGTGTAATGAATGTCCATACAACTTATCCCTCTCACGCACCGCGGCTTCGCGACGCGTGTCCCTCTAGACCCCGGGGCTCGCGCAGTCCGATGGGTTTGAGCAAACAGTCCATGGGTAAACTTTCATGTTTACTGTCAACTCGAAGTTTGTCGAAATGAAAAAAGAGTGACTGTAACCACTTTGTTAGCTCAGGATGGTAAGTTCAGTTGAAAGGTTAGGGCTGGGTTAGAGTTTTCCTATAGGAAAGATCACATGCGTTATGGAAAAAAATTCTTGTTGTGCTCATTCTTTTCGGACACTTTGTTCCCTGGACGGGAATCTCGCTTCCGGCAAGGTGAGCGGGTGTTCTATCGACCTTGCTCTTGTCGATCTGCTGACTCCAATGTTTCCTATCTACTTCGAAATAAAATGCCCATTCCCGAACACGCTATGTACTGATAAACCTGGGGTTATATTGAAAGGGAAATTCGACAGAATTGACAACCAGTTTATCGCCTGCGTATGGCCTGATAAGTTTAACCTTATCAGACAAAACCTCTTGGCAACATTCGATGAGACAGTGAACGTTTGATTTGAAAAAAAATGTGGCAATAAACTTTTTGACCCTTTCTGAGCAACACATACATATCGCTAGAAGCATGGTCGTTTTCAACCGCGCTCTAATCTCAATTTTGCAGAACGAGTACGGTAGGGTCGGGAGTCTCACACATATCTAGCAAAAAGTCTGACCGGTTTCAAATTCGCGGCAGTCGCATTTTTGTAAAATGAGTACGGTAGGATCGGGACTCTCACAACGAACAGTTAGATCTTTGTGGATTTAAATTATTATTCTTACTTTCAGTCCATTGCAATTGAAGGCGCATTACTTAATCGTTCATGTATTTCAAAGCGAAACTGCTACGGTAACTAAGTAACCGATTTACGGAGGTCAGACTTTTTTACAGGTAGAGGAAGATATGTGTCTCACAACGAACAGTTAGATCTTTGGGGATTTGAATTATTATTCTTACTTTCAGTCCATTTAAATTAAATTTCTTGTATTTCAAGGCGAAACTGCTACGGTACTGAGTATCCGATTTACGGAGGCCAGACTTTTTTACAGGTAGAGGAAGCTATGTGAGCCAATTGTAGCTTCAAAGACGCCAAATTAAAGAAACCCCCCGGCAAAAAACCGCACCGGGTTAAGGTTTTAATTCCAAAGGCCGTGAACATAGGTCAAGTCGGAAAAAACTGGGAAAACAGGTTTTCGCTTTGCTGACGCAAGGTCGCACGCTCTCGTTTCCTCACATTTTGCGGTTTTTTCCGCCGGATGAACTCCTTGACCTCAAAAAAGGGGAAAAGTTCAAGAGAAAAATCACTTAAGGTTTTTACTTTAAGCTTACGTCAATATATAAGTTTTTTCAAGGTTGCTGAATACACTTTTGAATGCTCTAGATCTGACAGATAGGTAATAAACGAAAATATTCTGAATCATGGTTATAGTTCCATTTTCTTTCAGAAAATTCAAATTGGATCGAATCGGATAAAACTCTTGAAATTACTTTAATGTCCAGGAGAATTATTTTCTCGCCGAACCCAAATAACACGATGAATTTTTGGTCATCACGAGTATTTTGAAATATATTTCATTCCGATTGGAAACACAACTCTGGATCCAATCTGATTTTTTCTGGATCCAATCAGAGTTGCTTATCTGAGGAAGGATCGAACTTTTCTCATCCACAGCGATGATCGACATCACAAACCATTCAACCATACATGCATCAAAACCTCACGCTCCTCACCATTGCACAACCAAAACTGGTTTTTGCGCCATCGTGACCCCGTTTGGTGTGAGATAAACTACACAAGGCTTACCTCTCTGCATTTTGTTAAAGTGGTCGTGTTTCACGTCATCCTCGTGGTCACGCTTCCTGGTGTTGAGCTGTGGTGGGATGGTGAAGCTTGGTGGCAGAATGTTGAAGTTCATTGGTGATATTCCTGAACAAATGTGAATTTTGAAAAAAATTGATAGTTAAAATGATCTCACCATTCTGAAGCAACTGCTGATTTATAGGCCGAAGATTCTGGAACATGTTAAAATCCTCGATGTTCCGTTGATTTGTCAGGGCGAACAGTCGTTGTTGCTGCGCTAGGACCTAAAATTGTGTTCTTGAGCAAGCTCTCTACGTCGCTCAAGTTTCATCCTTCCAGGGAGCAGTGTAAAAATTCTCCTCTGCGTTGAAATTACCTTCCGAATGGTGTTTAGTCTATATCACTTCGATACCTAGGAGCTGAGAAGGGACCGCGGAAACACACTTCAGTCAAGTCCTACCTCTTGAATATTCAGGCCTGCCAGTTGAGACAACGCAGTGTTATTCTGTGTGGTTGGGGTAGGTCGTCTCGGGCTTGACCGGCCTGTAGACGAGGGGAGCTGGATGGGCTCTTCTTTGATTTGTGGCTTAGCATTGATTGGGTCTGAGACGGGGTATCCATGAGCTCGCTTCTGCTGGCGTGTCGACTCGATAACGGTTTCGATTCTGAAATCATCATTTCATCACTTATCCAAGTAAAATATATGAAGAGAAAACTTTCAACCCAAACCTTTCCACACCTTCATAATTGACACACCCGCGACAGCAGGGTTCGGAGTAGTCGAAGCACATCGCCCAAGGCATTCTACAATTTAATTCAGGCTAAGTGGCAGACATAATAGTTAGCATACTTTAAAAGATCGCATAGGAAGCATTGTTGTCGTGGGGAACTTGTTGTTTTGTTCAGAATACTCGGATGTAGTGCTCCGGACGGTCCTATGCCGTTCATGGTCTTCAGCATGTACTTTCAGCCTGAATTAAAGAAGTTTAGGAAATAGAGGGGAGAGAAGGATAGAGAGAAGAGAAAAAGAGAGGGAAAGAAAGAGAGAAAGAGAGAGAGAGAAAGAGAGAAAAAAACATGAAAAAAAGAGAGTGTTCCAAAATAATAAAGACACTGTTTGAGCCGAAAAGAGTGTGAGAGTATTACAAAACTGGGGAAGTTAAATCGGAAGGCAGAGCGCTCTCGTCAAGTTCGGAAAAACCGTTGATCTAACGGTTTCGTTAAATTCTTTAAAACATTTCGTAAACAGTCCTGGTAGTCACCCTGTAGACGTATCAATTTTCTAATACACATGTAATACTACGGGGCTTGGAGCAGACAGTGTCCGTGACGTGTGTGTGTGTTCACATTTTTGGAATAATGGACGAAGGAGATGGACGGTTGAATCATCGATTGTGGCTTCTGAGTAATATGTTGAGTCAGGGACGACACTCATAGCGCTGGTGCCATGAACGACGTGTTATTTGAAATTGACGATTGGGTTTGTGCCTTATTCGTGACAGGTTCGTGTCCGAGTTGTGGCTTATGGTGGTGAGAAAATCAAGCAGGGATACGGTAGGGTTTCAGTCTCAACTAAACTTCTGAATAAGAGTTAGGAAATCGAAGTTGACGATTCGTAATCAAAGACTGCGAAACCTGGAAATACACATGTTGTACGCAATACATTCAACGTCGGTTGTAAACTTTTATTGTAATTTTTTTTGACTCAAAGTAGAATCAAGTATTCAAAATCCAATGGAGAGTTTTTAACAGAGATTCAGAGAACTACAAAACTCTTCGGGAAGACAAGAAAACCCCTCCCATTTGTGCAGGAATCACTCAGGAATGGTACGAATTCAGATAAGCAAAGTGAAGCTTGAGAAAGCGATTGAAAAACTTGTGCATTTTTATCTTAATGCAACTTTATCAAAGAGTTTTTGCTCGAATCACGCAATTCTGTAGGTGAGAGGTCATCGAACATCCGGACGTTATCATTTTTTATCGTGGAAAAATAGTATTACGAATAATTTTGAGAATATGAGAAATAGTGAGTCAGGAGTTTTTTGAAAATTACTTTCTTTTGAAACCTCTCTCACTACCTCTCTTTCTCTCTATCTCTCTACCTCTCTTTCTCTCTATCTCTCTACCTCTCTTTCTCTCTCTCTCTCTCTCTCTCTCTCTCTCTCTCTCTATCTCTCCTCTCTCTCTCTCTCTCTCTCTCTCTCTCTCTCTCTATCTCTCTCTCTCTCTTTCTCTCTCTCTAACTCTCTCCCCCTCTCTCTCTCTCTCCCTCCCTCTCTCTCTCTCTCTCTCTCTCTCTCTCTCTCTCTCTCTCTCCCTCTCTCTCTCTCTCTCTCTCTCTCTCTCTCTCTCTCTCTCTCAAAAGGTTCTTAGATTATTAAAAACAGAAAATAGAGTTACACAATTTCTCTCATTCAAAGTCATTCTAGAACTTGCTAAGAACAACAAATATTGAATGAATCGATCGACTTTTCCAGCAAACTACAGTAAGACTCGGAGAAATTCTCAAAAGAGAACGAATGCATGGTTCATCATTGACCAAAAGTGCTATAAGAAGACGTTTTCCCACAAGACGGCAAGAGCCCACAAACTGCTCATTTGCAATGCAAAACACAATTTTTATTCAAATTCGGCCTTTTTTGTATGCTTTGGAGGGTATTGGTCGCGGAATTACTATGGGGTTTTGAACGGTTTGTAGGCGGAGCCTAGGGTCTCTTGCAGTACTTCAGAAATTATGTTATGACACAAGCGAAGCAAGTTTGATTCGGCAGTTCTAGTACTTCAAAAGTCCTGATATACAGTACCGTCCATAAAGATACGAACGCTAAGATTTTTTGGCATATGTCATTTTTTTTTATTTTCACCAGCTAGATATACTGAACTATCAAAACTATGCATTTGAAAACATGAAAATTTATATTGAATTTAAAAAAATGTGAAAAGGAAAAATTCGATTTTAAGTAGATTTGAGAAAAAGGTCTTTATGTTGCGCAGTGATTTTCTATGGTTTTCATATTCATTACCAATACATCTAAATGTTTTCTCCAACGTCTCTGAAAGTTACAGACCGATCAGAAACTCCCATGTTGATATATGCCAAAAAAGTTAGCGTTCGTATCTTTATGGACGGTACTATATTTTCAGCTCTAGTAGGCTTTCTGTACTGAAATGAACACTCGCTTCGCTCGTATGATTCGGTTTGTAGTATTTCACCGTGCCCAGTGAGACTTTCATACTCACTTAGCTTGTTCGATTTGGGTAAAAATATCGAATAAAAGAGAAAACAAGAGAAAAGTCAACCATTACAAAAAATAACACAATAGAATACAAGGGTTTTTTTTTGAAAAACTATTCATCGTTACTTTTTATCAATATTCCTGTTCATTCATAAGAGTCTTGTGATATTATATCACTTCGTACTTCGTAATCTCAAATTGAAATGTTGATAAAAGGAGTGTGAGCGTCTAGTTTTAAGAGGTAATTAAAATGAAATTTTGAATGAGTCTCGATAAAAAATATTTTTTTCTGCTGATACGAACAAACTCGAACATTGATTGAGAGAAGTCTCAAATATGCCCGAAAGGACCTAAAACTTGTATTTTGATACCGAAAACACTAAAGGATCAAAACTATACTATTTACCTAACGAGAGGAAAAAGGATGGGGCGATTCGACCTAATTATGATATCACAAGGCGAGAAAACCTTTTTGGCACTGTTCCAAGACTTGACGAGGTCTAAACATTGTTTTATCGAAAAAGGATGGTTGAGAGCCCAGGGTGAGCTTAGATGGAGGAGTGACGAACCGACAAAGTTTGTGATAAGATAAAAGTCGAGGTACAAAGAATATCGATGTGATAGAGAAAGAGAAAGAAAGAGAGAGAAAGAGAGAGAGAGAGAGAGAGAGAGAGAGAGAGAGAAAGAGAAAGAGAGAGAGAGAGAGAGAAGAGAAAGAGAGAGAGAGAGAGAGAGAGAGAGAGAGAGAGAGAGAGAGAGAGAGAGAGAGAGAGAGAGAAGAGAGAGAGAGAGAGAGAGAGAGAGAGAGAGAGAGAGAGAGAGAGAGAGAAAGAGAGAGAGAGGGAGAGAGAGAGAGAGAGAGACTGTTTTCACACCCCAAATGTCGTTCCAGCTACAAACCTATTACAACTACATCCCAGAAGTTTTCCAAGGCTCTGAATTGTTTACTCTTTCTAATCGTAGAATCGCAAACATTTGCGGTTACTCAATTTATAGTTCCATGCTCACCACACGGCATACGTGGTCAGACAACGATAAAATGGTGCCTGTACGTCATGTTTTGACTGGAGCTTCTAAGTGCACTCACTCAAAAACAAGTGATTAATGTCTGTAGTTGTTTTCAGGACATGAACAGTTTCAGAATGGTCAGAAATGGTGGAATCCTGAGAGAGACTTACAGTGGTGGAAACCTGGAAAAGAACTACAAAAGACATACAATGATGGAAACGTGGGAAAGACCTAGAAAAAACTTACAATGGTGGAAACATGGGAAAGACCTAGAAAAGACTAACAAGGATGGAAACCTGGAAAAAATCTACAAAGACCATAAACCGAGATATCGTTATCCTAGAAACAGAAAGAAAAATTTGAATAACAATTTCATACGCCAAGGAAAAGGTTCGTAGGCTTTGTGAATGACCAGCTACACGAGCTAAAAAAAAATCGGCGTAACCTTCTCAAAAAGCTGCTTCGGCCAAGATATCAATGCTATTTTTCGAAACTTGATAAATACCAGAAAGAAGGGAAATGAAAAGGATTGTTGATAGAACCATGGCCTCCGGAAGTTTCAAAAAGTTTGAGTGTTCTAGCCACAACCTACTACCTAATAGGCTCGTCTTAACAAATGAAAAAAAAACTTTCAGGATAGTTTTTAACTTAGAAATGAAGAAAAGTAAAAACCTCTCATAAACCAAAAAACCTTCGAATGGTTCCAGCTGTCTACAAAACTGCTTAGAAACTCTGTTGGAATATGAATCAACACCACTGATTCACATTCCTATATCATAATGTAAATATTGAATGTGCTTTTGAATGTTCCTAGGGACACTTGGTGGTCAACTTATTTCTCTTTGAAGAGAGCGGAAAAAAATGGCCGACAAATGAAATGAGAGTCGGGTAGAGTTACTCGAAAACTGGTTCATTTTTTTCAGTCTCTTTCTACTTTTTTTGCTGATGCGTTGTTCTGAAGGGCAGTCGTTGGGTAACTCGACTTGATAATTATACTTTTCTACGTTCACTGGACAAGAGAGATTTTTTAAAAATTTTTTTCATATTTCCGGAGAATAATGAATGTGATTAGAAGGTGCCATAAAAATCTTCAAAGACCATTTAAATTTCTTTATGGCACCTTTAAATACCATTTTTTTTTCCCAAATGTCATTTAAAGACATCTGAGATATCTTCATGGCACCTTTGAATTCCATTTAAATATTAGGCGTTTCTGAGATGGCTTCGAAGAGTATTTAAATGTACACCGAATGTCATTCAAAGATTAGACATTTCGAAAGTGAAGAATAGTAAGCAATCACATTTAAATGTGCTATAAAGAACATAAAGGAACTTCAACATAATCTTTAAATCATATTTATTATTTTCCGGAGTAGTAAACAAGTTTCAATCAATCAGGTGGAAATTTTGATTTAAAAAAACTTAGATACATATATCGCTAGAAGCATGGCCGTTTTCAAACGCGCTCTAATCTCAATTTTGCAGAATGAGTACGGTAACTCTCACAACGAACAGTTAGATCTCTGTGGATTTGAATTATTATTCTTACTTTCAGTACATTGAAATTGAAGGCTCAAATCGTTCTTGTATTTCAAGGCGAAACTGCTACGGTACTAACCGATTTACGGAGGTCAGACTTTTTTACAGGTAAAGGAAGCAATGTGGAACTGAAAATGCAAGAAAACGAAGGAAAAAAGTCCGAGAAAAGATGAAGAAAAAACATTTTGATCTACCCGATCTCCCTGGGGAATCCGTGAGCTAGTACTCGAGTAAAAAGAGCCGATGAATAGAGGTGAGAGGAGGAGCATAGAGGTTGCACAGACAGTATGTTTGCTCCATGTAACCAGTAACCCTGGGTTGGTATTTCGGGAAACGCTAACACAAGAATACAGGTTTTCTATTGACTTGTAACCTTAATTTAGATGCGTGGGGATGTGGAAATACAGGTCTAGTTGTCGCACCAGACAGCGTGTTTTTGTTTTGAGAGTTGTGGTCTACTGATATTTCTGGCCAAGATTTGAGTTGCTCAGTTGTGAAAGTAGATACGATAAAAAAAAACAGAACCAAAAACATTGTAACGAGCGTAGCTACGGTTAATGTCAAAATGACAAGTTACTAATCCTTATAGTCAAGTGATGCTCGTGTTTTTGTTTTGAGAGTTGCGGTCTGGTGATAGCTGTGGCCAAGAGTGTTGAGTTGCTTAGTTGTGAGAGTAGATACGATTAAAAAAAAAGCAAAACCAAAAACACTGTAACGAGCGTAGCTACGGTTATCGTCAAAATGAAAAGTTTCAAATCCTTGTAGTCGAGTGATGCTCGATTGTGAAAGTAGCCACGATAGAAAAAAGCGGATCCAGAAAAATTTTCACGAGCGTTGCTACGGTTATCGTCAACATGAGAAGTTTCAAATCCTCGTAGTCAAGTGATGCCTAATTGTGAGAGTAGCTACGATAAAAAAGCGGAACCAAAAACATTGTAAAGAGCGTAGCTACGGTTATTGTCAAAATGACAAGTTACTAATCGTTGTAGTCAAATGATGCTCGATTGTGCGAGTAGCTACGATTAAAAAAAGCGGAACCATGAACATTGTAACGAGCGTAGCTACGGTTATCGTCAACATGACAAGTTTGCAAATTCTTGTAGTCAAGTTATGCTTAATTGTGAGAGTAGCTACGATAAAAAAGCGGAACCGAAAACATTGTAAATAGCGTAGCTACGGTTATCGTCAACATGACGAGTTAATAACCCTTGTAGTCAAATGATGCTCGATTGTGACAATAGCTACGATAAAAAAAGCGGAACCAAATATATTGTAACGAGCTTAGCTACGATTATCGTCAACATGACAAGTTACTAATCCTTGTAGTCAAGTGATGCTCGATTGTGAGAGTAGCTAAGATTTAAAAAAGCGGAACCAACAAATATTGTAACGAGCGTAGCTACGGTTATTGTCAAAATGACAATTTACTAATCCTTGTAGTCAAGTGATGCTCGATTGTGAGAGCAGCTACGATTGAGAAAAGCGGAACCAAAAAATATTGTAACGAGCGTAAGCTACGGTTATCGTCAACATGACAAGTTTCAAATGAATAAAATTTGAGGAAATCTGCTGTTGCCGATAGACTAGTTGCTCCTGTTGATCGTGTATATGATATGTAACCTCTCTCTCTCTCTCTCTCTCTCTCTCTCTCTCTCTCTCTCTCTCTCTCTCTCTCTCTCTCTCCTCTCTCTCTCTCTCTCTCTCTCTCTCTCTCTCTCTAAAATCACAACAACCTAACAGAAAAACCGTTGAAAATCAAGTAAATGATTTGGGTCATATACCCAAGGTCGCTCGTCCTCACATACACACTCGGATCGGGGAGAACCAAACGAGATTTGTGAGGTCATATGGTTCGGCCAAAAAATGACCTTCCACCCGCCCCTCTGCCTGAACGCTCCGCTCTGCCGTTCCGCGTCACCTGTGAAACCTTGATTTACCGGTTCGAGAATGTAATACTACCACGGCACTAGAGACAATGGGAGTTACAACCTTAACTAGCGGTGATTGATAATGACAGGGAGAAGCTGTAATCACTCTCTAAACGATTGGGGTTTCTCTGAAAATTTCGTATACAATACGGAACAATCAAAAAACCGGTGTTAAAACTGCTCTTGTCACAGGAAGTTTGAAAAACAACTTTGACAAATAACCAGACAGAACTGAATACTGTAATGAGAGAGAGTGAGAGAGAGAGAGAGAGAGAGAGAGAGAGAGAGAGAGAGAGAGAGAGAGAAAGAAAGAGAGAGAGAGAGAGAGAGAGAGAGAGAGAGAGAGAGAGAGAGAGAGAGAGAGAGAGAGGGATAGGGAGAGAGAGAAAGAGAGAGAGAGATAGAGAGAAACAGACAACTACACAAAAGGAAAAACTGGCTGCAAGTTGACCGGTGTAAAACTTCTCAAATACAACCTTGGTGGGTATGAAATCGGCCTCGGAAAAAATGTTCTGGGCATCTGCATTCGAACATCACGCTCCGGCCAATTTGCATACCGGTTTTCGCACCAGGGTTGCGTCCGTTGGTTTTGCCCCACTACGAATGGCGCAATAGTTGAGGCTGACCTTAATCTCTAACGTTCACCTGGAAGGTTAAAGGGAGAGAGAGAGAGAGAGAGAAGAAAGAGAGAGAAACAGACAACCACACAAAAGGAAAAACTGGCTGCAAGTTGACCGGTGTAAAACCGACAAATGTATCGTCGTATACCTTCTGATAAAGTGTGTAAACTGCCTAAGGTAATAATGTTCTAGGTGATTGTGAACAGGTTTGTCAAACCTTCTTCTCTTACTTCGTCTCTGTGATTTGCAGGGTTAACCAAAACTGTCATGCGACGGTTTATCAGTTCGATTCAAAACCGGATCTCGACACACTTGGAATCGTTGAATTTACACAGTAACTTTTTTCGGGTGAAGGGAAGGAAGGGAAAGAGATCTTGTCCGAGGAAGTCATCGGAATCATGAATCATGAACCACAAAGATCTAACTGTTCGTTGCGAGAGTCCCGACCCTACCGTACTCATTCTGCAAAATTGAAATTAGAGTGCGTTTGAAAACGGCCATGCTTTCTGGCAATATATGTGAGCTTTCCTGCAGTATTTTTTCACCCGAGCAATGTTATTTTTTTCTATCTCATTCTTGAGAGTTTTCCTGTTAGAAAAAAGTTTTTTCAGAGTTTTCATGAAAGAAAAAAGTGAAAGTTCTTTAACAGTTCTGGTCACCTCCTCCAACTGATTTTTGAAACTTCAGAAAGTCTACGGAAAGTTCCATCAACGGTATCTAACGGTCTACAACAGTCCTGGATCCTTTTAGTCACTCTATCGCCTACAGTTTTCATGTTTTAAAAATTCTAACCTTTGTTACATTAACTGATGGGAACCTTCCTGAATTAGGGTCAAATTCAATTTGTCAGACTACTAGGTTGGAATTGATCTAATCCTGCTCGCATCAATGCTCTACTAATAATCCTATTCATTTTTTTCCTTCTCGTAGGTTGAAGAACTCATTAAACGTTTTTTGTGAAAAATCAGGATTCTAGAGCCTTTGAAAAGCACTCTTGAAGTATCGGAAATAGTTTTATCTTCAATCAATTGAGAATAAAAGAAACCCCTTACCTATTGACCACAAGATTTTTCTACCAATTCCAAAAAAACCAGAAAACGCAATGCATAACAACAAGATACCTGTTTCTTTTTGCACTTTCCCCATAATGGATCTATCACCACAGGGAAAAGAACTGGATTTCTTTGGAGAAAAGTTCGAAGGAAGGGAAAATGTGAACTTTCAGGGAAAAGGACGAAAAAGAAGTTGAATCAAGTTTTTCATCATCTTGAACTATATACGGAGAGTTTTTTTTACTATAAATTTTAATTCATTCATAAAACATACGTAAGCTACAATAACGACACTTATAGGGAGTTTGGAAAAGTTTTTGATTCACAAAAACTAAGTGAGGAAGAAAAAAAAACTTATTTTGTTCTACTACAAGGAAGAAAAATTGAAGCGTCTTTTGATCGTAAAATTAATGATCTCATTAAAGCTGATATGTACATTACTCAATTGTACATTGCTCATTTCTATCTACTAGAAAAGCTTTGAGGACGTGACAAGAGGTTATTACTGTAGCTACAGTACTCATTTCGACCTACCAAAAGTTGAATGGTTTGATGACATGAAATACGGTTTTTACTGTAGTTACAGT
>OZ022250.1:17075152-17091771 GCA_963978915.1 Caenorhabditis parvicauda | reverse complement strand
AAAGTAATGGCGGGAACGACCTGAAGGAATTGTGAAATGATAGAAAAAAGAGAATGAAAACGGCTAAAAACAACACTCCTCTTGACGCCCCCAGTATGCTTAACGAAAGACGATTTTATTCTTTTTATTTTACTGATTTTTCGTATTTTGATGCGAACATCAGTCCTTCTTTTGCAGAAAATTTCAGAATAATTTTTTATAGATAATTCTACTAATTTGGCCGTTTAGTAGTGGCTAAGATGACAGTAATAAACACAACCGATGAAAATAAATTTTTAAACATTAAAAAATACCCTGTCAACTGAGTATCCTGTAAAACTGAAAATAGAAAGATAAATTTTTATTCGATTTCATGCTCCTGGTATAGACACCCTAATTCATTCAAAAAAAAGAGTTGTAATAACCGAATTTTTTGGTTTTACAGTGAATTTTGATGTGGAAATGTCAAAACTGTAGTGAATTATTATTGGCGTCTGGGTCCAATCTATATGTAAAATTGTAGGAACACAGATTGATCGGTAAACTTCTACGGTTGAATGAGTTCATGCTTTCAAACATACCAAAAGTGATGAGAACTAACTTTGACGGGGTAACATCCCTCCCCACTGACATAATATTAAACCTTATGTCCACGGTATTCCGTTTTTAGAATGGGAAACGATGAATAAATCGTCAAAACCGTCTACATTAGTTAGGGCTTAGGCTTAAATTGAAATTACAGAGTAATGAAACGCAGCGCACTCTCCCCGCCACCGGTCCATGTGTCGCCCATCCACAATCCATGTGTCGCCCAGTCCATGTGTCGCCCATCCGCAGTCCATGTGTCGCCCGGTCCATGTGTCGCCCAGTCCATGTGTCGCCCGGTCCATGTGTCGCCCGGTCCATGTGTCGTCCGGTCCATGTGTCGCCCATTTACGATCCAATGCCGGTCCAAATTTGACACGCAGCGTACTCTCCCCGCCACCGGTCCATGTGTCGCCCATCTACAGTCCATGTGTCGCCCGGTCCATGTGTCGCCCATTTACGGTCCAATGCCGGTCCGCCAAAAGTTTTGGAGTTATTAATTGACAAATCCTCCGCCCACTTTGCCCCGCCCCCTTTTTCGTGACGCAAATTTTTGGGTGAAGCTTTTTGGTTTTGGCTGTGGGGGGGGGGGGGGGTGGGGGAGGGGTTGTGCAAAAGTGCCCAGAGAGAGAATGCGAACCCGCGACGAGCGCGTGAAAGTTCTCTACTTTAACCAATCGGCCACAGCTGCACGAAAATTTGTGGCGACTGTTTGCGTGAGCACTGTCGGGTGCGGGGCTCAACGCGCCGTAGTGCATTGGTTCTAACAACACTGGCATTAGTTATGGCCGCAATCAGATTGGTAAAGGAGAGAAAAGTAGCAAAACCGTTGCCTCTAAAACCACTTCTTCTTCCAATCAAAATTTCAAACAGTGCGATTTTGCTCAGAAAAAGGGGAAAAGGGACTCTGAGCGTAGCGAGGACTACCTGCTTGTATAAAAAATACCAATATGCGAAGCGGTCATCCAAAATTGAAATGACTTGCGCCCTTTCGAGACTTCTTCACAACTAGATTGCTTCCTTTCGCTTTTGTAAGAAAAAAAGACTTTTTGTACAAAGAACACACTTATCGATTAGACGCGTTGGACCCAAATTATATTGAACTCAAATAAGCTACGGGGCGCGTTTGCAAATCAGTATGTTGTCATTCTTTTGTCCTATTTTTCTCATCTTAACAAGCGAATTCATTTCGCCAATTGCTGTTGAAAAAATGAAAATCATCTAACTTTCCTTCGTAACTAGTTTTTTTATCATGAATTTTGAAAAACGTCAGAGAAAAAGTTTCTTTCCTACACTTTTCTACTGCGCAAAGCGCAGTGTAAAGAAGAAATAAAACCTGCAAAGAATAACGTATCTGTAGAAGAAGTGAAGGGCTAAGATCTCCAAGCTAGATCCGTACATCATGTAGAACATGATAATAGCGTACATGGAGATCCGACCTCTATTGGAAAGAATCCCTTGCGCGCTGTACATGACGAATCCATTATTGAATCCGGAGATATGCTGGAAACAAGTGTCCGACCCACCGCGGGTTTCGCCTACCGGGAAGACGATCATATCGCAGGCCGCGTAGACAATCTCGAACACTGCGAAAATCAACAGAAGGTACTTGTAACCTCCCATCTGACTCCTTGTCTTGAAGGCGATGATGTAGGCGAGGTAGGCATTCAGGATGATTCCAATAGTGTCAATGGTTATGATGAAGTATGTCTTGCCGGTTGAGATGAGCATCCTACGTTGCGATGTGTGACGGATTTTTTATTTGCAATTGATACTCAACAACACGCATAAGAATAGAACCAATCAGGTATGTATGTCTAGGTACCGAAATTATTGTGTATGTGATCATAGAAATAATCAGGTGATATACAGCGACTGCATGATTCTGGAGCATTTCCAATCCGAATTTGATGAATTGAGATGAATATATTGCTCTTGTTACATTGAAACTCTTGAATATTGATTCAGGGTTTAAAAATAATACGTTCATTATCACCTAACGTGAAAATGTTAAAAATTTGAAAACAAGAACATCTATATTTTTCATATTCCTCAGCTTCTATTTATTTCAGAAGGATGCAACTGCAGTAATCTTGTGTAGATGTTATGTACAAAGTTTAGTCAGAAGTTATAATTAAAAACGTCGAAAACTGTGTGTCATAGAAAAACAAGAACACTCGAAACGCTGTAAGAAAGGAGGATGCGCTGTAGATCAATTTTCAAAAAGAAGATAAAATGTTTATCACTTTTTCAAAAAAAAAAAACAAGATCAACTCAACGATGATACTTCGAAGTTCCGGACGTTCCCAAGGTGTGAACAGTACTCAAAGGTACTACTTTGAGTCCTGAAGTAACATTTAACAGGTACTGAACTCATTTTACCCATGCTCTTCCTGAAATAATTCAGAGTCGTAGTTCTGTAGTCTCTGACAAGAACAATTGTCGCTATCGGGTCCAAAAGTGGAAAGAATAACACTGTCAGTATGATGTGTGGCGTGAGGCTGCAAAAAGTGGGCGGAGTTAGCGAGTAAGAGGACGACTCACACTTGCAGTCGTTCATCTATCAATGGAGCCATGAATACTACTGTCGCAGGCATGAATGAGGTCACTGCTGGTATGATGAACTGAAAAGAGGGATAGATGAGATAGAGAGAGAGGGAGAGAGAGAGAGAGAGAGAGAGAGAGAGAGAGAGAGAGCGATCTACCTGAATCCTAAGAGCGTTGAACAACTGCTTCTGCAAATCTTTCGATCGTTTACTCAAAGTGTTGTCATCTAACTTCTGCATGATTGCGAACCTACAAGAAACTTATGTATGAAACCAATCAAGAGTATTCAAACCCAAAATACACGGAAAGCACCACGTTCATAGTGATGTAAGCAGCTCCGATAGCACTCAAAATGCATCTCGATACGTTCCATTGCTTGGTGCCGTCTGGTAACAATATCTAGAATAGCAAAAATGGAATTACAAAGAGCATAGACTCACAAAATAATGCACTGCAACAAAGCCAATCTGTGATGGTGTTAGATCACTGTTCTCCAAGAAGTAGGGTGTAACCTCGAGCAACATGAGGTGTTCGTCACCAATCATCCGAAAGACGGCAAAGTATACAGACAGCGGAATCATGAAGCCGATGAACAGAATTATTAGTCCTCTTTTGGTATCGAATAGGAATGTTAGGTTCGGCCTGGGAAGGGTTTCTCTTTCTCTCTCTCTCTCTCTCTCTCTCTCTCTCTCTCTCTCTCTCTCTCTCTCTCTCTCTCTCTCTCTAACCTGCACAAAACAACATATCTGTAGAAAAAGTGAAGAGCTAGAATCTCCATGCTAGATCCATACATCATATAGAACATGATTATAGCCCACATCGAAACTCGGCCTTTATTGGAAAGGATCCCTTGTGCGCTGTACATGACGAACCCATTGTAGAAACTGCTAACATTCTGTAAACAGGAGTGTCCGACCCACCGCGGGTTCCGCCTACCGGGAAGAGAATCATCTCGTAGGTGGAATAAACAATCTCAAACACTGTGAACATCAGCAGAAGGTACTTGTAACCTCCCATCTGACTTCTTGTCTTGAAGGCGATGATGTAGGTTAGGTAGATATTCAGCATAATGGCGATGGTATCAACGATGACGGTGAAGTAAGTCTTCTCTGTGGATATCAGCATTTTTGAAAAATGGAAAGTGACAGAGCTGATCGGGAACTTGCGAATAACAAGTAAGAATGGGCTCAATCAACCAAAAAAGAATATTATCAACAACCATTTGGATCTCAATAAACTACCATGCATTGTTATGGTGGAGCATAGATCACTTGAGCAGAATAGAAAACGCAAAAATATTTTTATTGAAAAAATCATAGGCATAAATTAAAATTTTGAAAACATCATTTGTCACTCTTTTTAAGATTAACTCAGCGATGATACTTCGAGGTTTCTGACGCTCCCAATGTGTGAATCGAACTTACCGGTACTATTTTGAGTCCTGAATAAACATCTAAACATTACTGAACTCATTTTACCCATGCTTTTCCTGAAGTAGTTCAGGGTTGTAGTTCTATAGTCTCTGACGAGAACAATCGTTGCTATGGGGTCCAGAAGTGGGAAGAATAGAACGGAAAGTACTATGTGTGGCGTGAGGCTGCAAAAAGTGGGCGGAGTTAGCGAGTAAGAGGACGACTCACACTTGCAGTCGTTCATCTATCAATGGCGCCATGAATACTACTGTCGCCGGCATGAATGAGGTCATAGCTGGTATGACGAACTGAAAAGAGGGATAGATGAGATAGAGAGAGAGGGAGAGAGAGAGGGAGAGAGAGAGAGAGAGAGAGAGAGAGAGAGAGAGAGAGAGAGAGAGAGAGAGAGAGAAAAGAGAGAGAGAGAGAGAGAAAGAGAGAGAGAGAGAGAGATAGATAGGGAGAGAGAGAGAGAGAGAGAGAGAGAGAGAGAGAGAGAGAGAGAGAGAGAGAGAGAGCGACCTACCTGAATCCTAAGAGCGTTAAACAACTGCTTCTGCAAATCTTTCGATCGTTTACTCAAAGTGTTGTCATCTAACTTCTGCATGATTGCGTACCTACAAGAAACTTATGTATGAAACCAATCAAGAGTATTCAAACCCGAAATACACGGAAAGCACCACACTCATAGTGATGTAAGAACCAGCAATCGCGCTCATGATGCATCTCGAAACGTTCCATTGCTTTGTGCCGTCTGGCAACAGTATCTGAATAAGCAAAGATAAACTCGTGAATTTCATCGGCTCACAAAGTAATGCACTGCAACAAAGCCGATTTTGGATGGTGTCAGATCACTGTTCTCCAAGAAGTAAGGTGTGACCTCGAGCAACATGAGGTGTTCATCACCAACCACCCGGAACATGGTGAAGTATACAGATAGAGGGATCAAAAAGGCGATGAACAGAATTATAAGTCCCTTCTTGGAATCGAACAGGAACGTTAGGTTTGGCCTGGGAAGAGTTTCTCTCTCTCTCTCTCTCTCTCTCTCCCCTACCTGCACAAAACTACATATCTATAGAAGAAGTGAAGAGCTAGAATCTCCATGCTAGATCCGTACAACATATAGAACATGATTATAGCGTACATCGAAATCCGACCCTTATTGGAAAGAATCCCTTGTGCGCTGTACATGACGAACCCATTGTAGAAACTGCTAATATTCTGTAAAAACGAGTGTCCGACCCACCGCGGGTTCAGCCTACCGGGAAGAGAATCATATCATATGTGGAATAAACAATCTCAAACACTGTGAACATCAGCAGAAGGTACTTGTAACCTCCCATCTGACTTCTTGTCTTGAAGGCGATGATGTAGGTTAGGTAGATATTCAGCATAATGGCAATGGTATCAACAGTTATGATGAAATAAGTCTTCTCGGTGGAAATCAGCATTCTTAAAAATTGACAACTGACAGAGCTGATTGGGAACTTGTGAATAACAAGTAAGAATGGGCTCAATCAAGACAAAGAATATTATCAACAATCATTCGAATTGCAGTGAACCTTTCATGGCGGAGCACAGATTACTTGAGCAGAACAGAAAATACTGAATATAATCGTAGCCTTTCACATTTTGACTGAATCTTTCAAGTCCCACAATTGGTCGCGAATTTCGAATGGTATCAAGCTGATTCTTTCCTACTAAATGTTATGAAAATGTTTTTTTCTCCAAAACCTCAACCAGTACTGCAGGAAAAATCATTCTGAAAATACATCCAGCATTGCTTTAGCAGTTTCATCAGTTGTATTGTAACTATGTAACTAGAATTCCGACTTCCGACTTCCAACTTCCGACTTCCGTGAAAAAAATTTCACTTCCGACTTCCGTTTAACAAGTTCTACTGCCGACTTCCGTCAAAAAAAATTTTTTTCGTGCAAAATGACGAAAAAACCGTGAAATCGTTTTCACTGAGTCTGGAATTGACCTCCACATGTTGAGAATGCGCGGATATACAATATCTCTGGTTTTTTTCACTTTTTTGCACTCCCGACTACCGTTGAAAAATTCTACTTCCGACTTCCGCCTTCCGACTTCCGCGCTTTTTTCACTTCCGACTTCCGACTTCCGTTTTGAAAAATTTTACTTCCGTGCAAGTCTGGTATGCACACTTTACTTGAACAATTTATCCAAACTCCACTCAAAAAAAGATTTTTTTATTTATTTCTGAACCTTCGAAGTTTCAGACGTTCTCACTGTCTGAACAGCACTGGAGCCCATGGCGGCTTTAAGACCTTAAGAAGTTCTTATTGTTTTTTTTTTTGAATAAGTCTTACCCATAGCCTTTCTGAAATAATTCATAGTCGTAGTTCTGTAGTCTCTGACGAAAACAATCGTTGCAATCGGATCGAACAAAGGGAAGAAAACCACCATCATGGTGGTATGAGGAGTCAAACTACAAGAAAGTGGGCGGAGTTTGCGAATAAAGAGAGACCCACAATAAAAGTCGGTCATCGATGAGTGAAGACAAGAAAGTCACTGCAGCCGGGAGGAAAGAACTGATCGTTGGAATTAAAAACTGTGAACTATTGGAACTTGCTTTTTTTTGTAATTTACCTGAACTTTGAGTGCTCGAAACAGTTGCTCTTGAAGGTCTCTTGACTTTTTGCTGATTGTGTTGTCTTTCAGCTTCTTCTTGATTGCAAACCTTTCAAAATTCAAAATCACTTGATCACACCGCGCTAAGCGCAGTAGAAAACTGTCGGATCATGCAGCGAGGGGAGGCAACCAATAAGCAGCGAGAAGAAACTCCGCCCCTTCGTAAATCCTGCACCGCTGTAGATCAAATTACAGTTACTGTAGTTGAAAAACTTTTTTCACTGACGTTTTCAAAATTCATGATAAAAAGCTAGTTACGAAGGAAAGTTACATGATTTTCAGTTTTTCAATAGCAATCGTCAAAACAAATTCGCTTGTTAACTTGAGAGAAACAGGAGAAAAGGATGAAAAAATATTGATTTGCGAACGAATTTTCGTGTTATGAATTTCCTCAAAAATATTCGAAATTTAGGGAAAAAGTCTATTAAAAATCTTATCTACTCACAGCCTTGTTTGTTCTAGTCATCTTATTCAACTTTTTGAGGGAAAGTATAATAGAGGTGCGGTTAAATAACATAAAATCATATTCTATTATTATCGAATCGATCACAAACCCAAAAACGATGGAAATAGTGACGAGTACAGTTATCCAAAGAGCACCAAACAACCCGACAAAACATTTGAAAACTTCCCAGTCCTTCTTTCCATCTGGTTTTAGTGTCTGGAAAAGTTGAATGATGGGTGAGTATCGTTCATAAGTTTACGAACGCACATTTTATTTCTTTTGACCATTGCAGAAATGGGCAAGAATGGTCTGTCAAAAATTGAAAAAAAAACGCTAGAAGCATGGCCGTTTTCAAACGCGCTCTAATCTCAATTTTGCCGAATGAGTACGGTAGGGTCAGGACTCTCACAACGAACAGTTAGATCTTTGTGGATTTGAATTATTATTCTTACTTCCAGTCCATTGGAATTAAAGGCTCATTACGTGCTGCTGCTACGGTACTCAGTCTACCCGATTCACGGAGTCCAGACTTTTTCACAGGTAGAGGAAGCTATGTGCTTGCTAATTAAATAATTTGGAGCTTTGATCTGCGGAATGAAAATCGTCCAGTTTTCATATTTCAACTCACAAAGTATCGCATCCCAACAAATCCGATTTTTGACGGTGTCAGATCACTGTTCTTCAAGAAGTACGGTGTAACTTCTCTCAACATCACTTCATCGTTGCCAAGAAGCCGATATGCGGTGAAGTACGATAGGATAGAAACCGTGAATCCAAGAAATAGAAGAGATCGACCTTTTCTCGTATCGAATAAGTATTGAAGGCTTGGTCTAGAATTCTTCTTTTGCGAACTCTACATGGAACAGAGAAAAGGTCTACAAGACTTCTGGATGCTTTCCTCTTTCTATTGCCTATAGTTCTCATAATTATTATTATTTTGTTTTACCTTCACCTGTTGAGAATGAGCGGATATACAATATCTCTGGGTTTTTTCAACTTTTTTACACTCCCGACTACCGTTGAAAGAATTCTACTTCTGACTTCCAACTCCTGACTTCCTAGAAAAAGATTTCACTTCCGACTTCCGTTTAAAAAATTCACTTCCGACTTCTGTTTTGAAAAATTTTACTTTCGTGCAACTCCACCGGACCGTTCTGCGCACTGTGTACGCCCGAGAAAAACTTTGGAGAAAGTTTTTGTAGTGAAAATACCTGCATAGCACAACATAACGATAGAAAAAGTGAAGTGCCAAAATCGCGAGGCTTGCGCCGAACATCATGAAAAACGTGATAACCGCGTACAGGGATGCCTGACCCCGATTGGACAAGATCCCTTGAGCACTGAACATCACAAACCCATTGTTGAATCCAATGATATGCTGTAAACACGAGTGTCCGACCCACCGCGGGTTCCGCCTACCGGGAAGACGATCATATCGCAGGCCGCGTAGACAACCTCGAACACTGCGAAAATCAACAGAAGGTACTTGTAACCTCCCTTGAAGGCGATGATGTAGGCGAGGTAGGAGTTCAGAATTATCCCGAGGACATCCATGGTTATCAAGAAGTAGGTCTTACCCGTGGAAATCAGCATGTTTGATTTGATATTTTGAATAACAAGTCATAATAGCATTTTGGTATAACAACTCACAATAGGAGCAATTAAACAACACGATTTGTCTAGGATTCATGACAGTGTTATAGAATAGAGTGATGATTTTATCTCAACCGCTGTTTGGAGTTATTCGCGAACTGTGTTTCTTGGATTTCTCTTAAATTTTTGAGAAATTAAAAAAATCATTGGAGACAAATGTAGACTAAATACGAAAAAGTAGACTGAATCAAGAATCATTTCAAAAATTTTTTTGTGGCAATCAAGTTTAAACTTTGATCAAATCTTAGCTTTGTACTTAACCAGTGCTTTGAAGCTTACCTAAGCTTACCTGATCCACGCCGTCACTTGACAACTGCGAACAATGGATATCTCAAGTAACTCAAGTAAGTAAGCTCCAAAACTTTTCGTGGACCGGCATCGGACCGTAGATGAGCGACACACGGACCGGGCGACACATGGACTGTAAATGGACGACACATGGACCGGTGGCGGGGAGAGTGCGCTGCGTGTCAAATTTGGACCGGCATTGGATCGTAAATGGGCGACACATGGACCGGGCGACACATGGACCGGGCGACACATGGACCGGGCGACACATGGACTGGCCGATGGATGATCAAATCAGCGAAACCCGCGATATGTCCGCGAGTGGCTGCAATGACCTATATAGCGCTCGACGACTTTTTAGATCGTTTCTTCTCTGCACTTCGGAGTAGGAACGATTGTAAGCCGAACTATAGCATGTAATGTGTGTTCGCACATGTCAGTTCCAACATTGGACTATTTTTGAACTGATGAACACTGGGCTATGTATTCGTCCACTTAGGTTCAGTTTTGGCTTGAAAGTGGTACCCACTATCGTATATCAGGGGTCTGGATATAGAAGGAAAATATTTCATGTGGCATACCCCCGCAAAAGTTATGTGTGTCCACATAATGTATCAAACTGATATTGAACAGTGAATGAATTGGACAGTGCGACTATGAGTGGGCGACACATGGACCGGACCGGCATCGGACCGTAAGTGGGCGACACATGGACTGCGGAAGGGCGACACATGTCCGGGACGACTGTCGCCCATCTACGGTCCAATGCCGGTCCACGAAAAGTTTTGGAGAAGGTGTCGACAAAGATAAATGAAAAAGATTCATGACGCGATTATCGATTCATATGATTCAGTCTACTTTTTCGTATAGAATCAAATGTAGTACTTATTGATTTTTTACAGTTTCATTGAACTCTTTCAAAATACTTTTCCATGTGAGTCGAATAAACCCAGAAATTTTGTGAAGCTGCTCATCATTGAATGAACTAGATGGAACAAATAGGGAGTTTATTGGGTTCTTCCTCATTTCTCACAAAAATGAATTTTTTTGGAAGTCGGAGTTTAGTGCGACTGTGGTGTCCGCAGTTCTTTTAGAATATCAAACAATTTTACCGACTGTTATACCTAACAAATCAAAGGTTGCCATGGCTACCTCGAACACACTCATTTTAATCCTCAAATTTGATTAACCTAATGGCCTTCGATCACAATTGAAGTGTGTTTGGGTTAGTTCACTTCAAACATTTCGTGAACATTTCTTCTTATTTCGCCAGACTATTCTTCTTCATGAATGATTATTATTTCCGTCTCGTCTCAGATTTGGTCGATGGTGAGAAGTCTGCTGAAGATGTCAAGGGAAAGGTGAATTTTTTGAAGCAAAGTCAAAATTATTTTCTTCTTATAAAAAATAGAGATTTTCATTTACAAAGTCAATAAAAGCAACGCGAGTGTCAAAATCCTTTTTTCAAATAAAAGTAGAAAATCACACCTCGAAGTCAAAATATTTTTCTTCAAATAAATAATAGAAATTTTCATCTACAAGATAAAAAAAAAGAAATTTTCATCCATAAAATAAAAATAAGCGGAGCGAAACTCCAAATGTTTTAAAAATGTCTTTCACATATAACTTACCAGCAAAAGATCTCATCACAACTTTTTCACAGGGTTATCTCTCGTCCATGAAGAAGCTAGTAGTAGAAGATGAAAGAGATGAAAAAGTGACCCTAGCGGTGAAAGTTTCTCTAGCGGAGCCACTCAATGTGCTAGCAAATCAGGTCAAGATGGAAACTCTTCAAGCGGTAGGTCAAAAACTTCACTCTCAAAAAAAAACAATTCCAGTTTCACAATACGGAAATAGAGGTCTACAAAATAATCGAAAACCATGGGAGTCCAAAAATACCCAAAGTGTTCGCAATGAGAAGAATGGAATTGACCGAACCTATTCAACCTGGATTTCTAGCTATGGGGTTGATAGAGACTCGATTGGTCACTGATCATGACGTCATCGGTGCAGAGTTTTTGGAAGAGGTAAAATATCCATGAATATGTTTCCGTTAGGTCTCAGGGGTCTCCTAGGCTTTCGAACGCGAAAAATATTGAACCACATCAGCGGTTAGTACATTTATTGATTTTTCATAAGTAAAAGTTAAACAATAATGAATGTAAACAGATAAGATAACTTTCTTTCTGACCTCTTCGAGTCAACGTTGACCAGATTCGTCACGAAAAAAATATTTTTTTCTTTTTCCGTCTCCCGCGCGCCCCGTCTTTTCTTCGTTTTTTTTGTCATATTGTAGCGCTCGAACTGAAATTTAGCAAGCAAATACGCGTGAATTAGAGCTTTCGGATTATGTATGATTCATCTCGATACGACGCCAATGAGCTGAGACACCGCTGTGGAAACACCTTGCTGCAGCGCGCGAACCAAACGAATTGAAAGTTAGCTTTGCATCTCCGGGACACGATGCGATTTTGAACACCGTTTATAAGCTTCTCAGGAAAAAAAAATCTGGTTAGACCTGGCAACTTTGGTATAAGACTTGATAAGTTAATAATAAGACCTGGTAACCTCCACATAAGACCTTGAATATTATAAGACTTGGTAACCTTGGTATAAGACCTAGTAAACGTGGAGTATTCTCAGGAATCAAATTTTTGCATCACCAAGGTCTTTTATAATACTTGATAATGTTCATATAAGACCTTGTAACCTTGGTATAAGACATTGAGTTGTATAAGACTTGATAAGTTAAGAATAAGACCTTGTAACCTCCACATAAGATCTGCATATTGTTGTATAAGACCTGGTATTCTGCCGTATAAGACCTTATAAGATCTTACGATTAAGTTTTCAGGTCTTGATCCTAACTTACTAGGTCTTATTATTAAGTTTTCAGGTCTTGATAATGTTTAGGATTCAAATTTCTTTTTTTCCTCATTCCTTCTCATTACTTTGTTCCTTCTTTTTTCTGTTTTTCTATTTTTCCAAAAGTTCTAGACTGTAAATTTAAATGGAAAATCTTGCACCTCATTCATTTCTCAATTTTTGAAAGTTTACATGCGTTTTCAATGCTGAGATCTTCACTAAAATCG
Organism: Caenorhabditis parvicauda; assembly: GCA_963978915.1. Lineage (NCBI taxonomy): Eukaryota > Metazoa > Nematoda > Chromadorea > Rhabditida > Rhabditidae > Caenorhabditis > Caenorhabditis parvicauda. Next base: position 17,079,115 of record OZ022250.1, on the reverse strand, counting down.
TTCTTCGAAACATATCGAAACGGTCACTTACCTAGTCACATCAACAGAATTTTTGTGGCTGGTTCGAAATTTCCGCATAATGTAAATCACATAAAATCGAGTAGAATATGCGTTCAGACAACGGAAAGAGAACTAAAGAAGCACTTGAGCAGTTTTTCACGGTCAAGGAAGTCAAAACAATCAACTGGCTAGTCGAAAGGTTTTGGATTTGTCACGTTCGAATCCGAGGAGCAAGCTGACTATGTAACTGATAAGGTTTTTTTAACATCATGAATTTTGAATATAAATGTTTTCAGGAAGTAATAAAAGCCTACCCATGCCATCTTCAGTTCCAGAACATAACGTTGAACATTGGTTCTGCGATCAGGAACGTCAAGTGTAACACAGTTAAATCATGTAAGTTTTTCACTTTTGTGTCTACGGATCAGAGTTGCACGGAATTCCGACTTCCGACTTCCGCCCTTTTTTCACTTCCGACTTCCGTTTTGAAAAATTTTACTTCCGTGCAACTCTGATATGGATACTTGATTAGGGGTGGGGGTCAAACCGTTTGATAAAACCATCTTTCAGCATACATGCCTACCTCATCTGGAGCATTTGCGGAACTACGCACAAGCGAGCTCTGGCAGTACGGCTACCAAGTTATGGTTTGACATAGTACGCCGTTGACCAAATCTTGTATTTATAGTAGAGTAGATAACGCGTGTTAACTTACTTTCTTAGAGTTTTTGTTCTTTACATGTTTGTTCGTCGTTTTTTTAAAAATAAAATGTTCATACATGATGTACGAGACCTGGGAATAATCATATAAGACTTGGTTACATTCATACAAGACATGTTAATATTCATAAAAGACCTGATAATATTCAAACAAGACCTGGTAATGTTCATATAAGACCTGCTAAAGTTCATGAAAGACCTGGTAAAATTTATACAAGACCTTGTAACCTTGGTATAAGACTTGCTAACCTCTGAATTAGGTCTTGCCATTTATTTTTTCACTTTTTGCAGGTCTTATACCTAAGTTTCTAGGTCTAACTAGATTTTTTTTTCCTGAGTTAGAACGGACCGCAGAAACAGGTTGTGACCAAGAAGCGTTGTGTTAATTGAATAGAAAAAGAAATTTTTCAGCCCATCCGCAATGTAGCTCGACTCCATGCTCTGTACCCAAAACTGAGTGCGGAAGAAACGAAGAGGATATCTTCAACCCTGATACCCGATTGGTTTTCTGAGTTATTTTGTGAGAAGGTAAAAAAAAATCCCATATTTCCTCCCAACTCAACCTTTCCAGAACCTCGATCTATTCATGGACTATCTCATCAAACTAGCAGACCAGAACATTTTATCAGACAAGGCGAAGGAAGGGATACCACTTCTACGAAAAATCGTCTCTAAAGATTCTTTGCTAGCGTTCAGCACGTACTGTGATGGTTTAGAACATCATGGACTAGGGATTTCATTTTTGACTTTTTAGACCACGAGTATCCTCTTCAACTTTGCCACGGAGACTTTTGGACTCCTAACATTCTCTTCGGGCAGGATTTGGGGTTGGAAGCTGTTATTGATTTCCAGGTATCTCTTTCTTACTCTCTCCCTCTCTCTCTCTCTCTTTCTCTCTCTCCATTTTTTCTATCTCTCCATATCTCTCTCCCCATCTCTCACCCTCCCTCTCTCCCTCTCTCTCTCTCTCTCTCTCTCTCTCTCTCTCTCTCTCTCTCTCTCTCTCTCTCTCTCTCTCTCTTTCTCTCTCTCTCCACTTTTTCTATCTCTCCATATCTCTCTCTCCCCATCTCTCACCCTCCCTCTCTCCATCTCTCTCTCTCTCTCTCTCTCTCTCTCTCTCTCTCTCTCTCTCTCTTGTCATTTTCTTTCGAACGTGAGAAACTCAAACTAAATTCAGCATTGTGTAGCCTCGAAAAACCACCTGGCTGGTCGTTCCTTGATGGACCAATAAACAGAAAATTGAATAAAACAATTTCAGACAGCAAACATTGGTTGTGGTATGCAAGACATGACTCGGCTGATGGTGACGTCAATGAGTGGAAAGGTAACCAATGGAGATCATAAGATTACCAGAGCTGATTAAGGAAAGGAGAAACAACTGGAGACGACTCTTGGAAATTTACCACGAAGAGTTGGGATTATGTGGACAAACGTGTGATTTTGAACAGGTTTATCATATTCCCCTCATACAACGATTGCGAGTCAGCTGGGGCGTGAACTAGTCAGAAGTGGCCAGACTTCTTGAAAAAATGAAGATAGTGATACCCTATTCAAACCTGTATAACTCTGCGGTTGTTTTATAGAATTATCTAAAAATATAGGACAATGTAGATGAATATCATACGACAATATGCTGTGAAGCACTTTCCAATCGGACTCCGCCTTCTCTCAGTACAGCCTTGAGAACTTTTGATCGAGCATTGTTGAAAGTTCGCAGGTCATAGGTGACAAGATCACCCCATATGTATATACTGAACCACTACCTTCAGGTGGCTGATTTTTTTAAAAATATTTTGTGGAAACGACCCTTTTGGTTAGAATTTTCCTCATGGCACATCTGATAAAATTCAAAGCGAGCGAGGAATCTTAATATTATACTGCCGACTTGAACTCGGAAAATGGATTTTACAACGTCACTGTGAACTCATCTCACGATGAGCTTCTGCTCCATTGTATTGAGAGCTGCATGCTGATTTTGTCGTCAACTACCTTCGTTCTGTTTCCCTCTCGTACACGAAGTAAAATCTCAAAAATCATTCAACCCAGTTTGTAAATTTTGAAAGAATTTGCTAAATTATGTGCCACGTGGCAGCGCTTCTACCACGGACCTATAATTAAAAGTCAACTTGTAGTTCATCTAGGATCTAACTTCGAGAGAACTCAGGTCCTGAAAGCATTCAACTTCTTCCTTCCCTTTGCCGTAGCTGTCTTCTGTATCGCAACGCCGGCACGTTTCCTTCTAACCATGTCAAAAATAGAAGAACCAGAAGGAAAAGCAAAGGTAAACAGAAGAAAATCAAGAGTGAACTTTATCTTCAGTTACGTTCCGTAATGAGTGAAAAGTATTCGGCACAATTGGAAGACTTGGTGACTCTCTTACATTAATAAAGTAATCTAGTTCGAGCAGGTGTTTTATTTTGCAATAAATGTTACTTCGTGGTGATGTTTTGTGTTTGAATGCTACTTTCTGATGAGAAGATGAAAACAAGATGCAACACGTGTTTCATGCGATGTTTGGTTTGAATATTCTCTCTCTCTCTCTCTCTCTCTCTCTCTCTCTCTCTCTCTCTCTCTCTCTCTCTCTCTCTCTCTCTCTCTCTCTCTCTCTCTCTCTCTCTCTCTCTCTCTTTCTCTCTCTCTAAATCGGGTATTAGTACAAAGATCTAACTGTTCGTTGTTAGAGTCCCGACCCTACCGTACTCATTCTGCAAAATTGAAATTAGAGTGCGTTTGAAAACGGCCATGCTTCTGGCAATATATGAGAGCTTTCCTGCAGTATTTTTTCACCCGAGAAATGTTATTTTTTGCTCATTTTATCTCATTCCTTACCCAATATTAAATCTCGAGAAAAACCCCTCATAACCGTGAGTAACCTAATTCGACGGAATGGAATTATCTTTGTTGCCTAGTTCCCACACAAGACACCATTCAACTCGATCTTTCAGAAACATGTTGGAGAATCCCTTTGTCTACTACTTCTACACGTTCGTCTCCTACTTCAGCCTTTTCATGTCCTCTGTTTCACTCTATGTTATAATCACAAAGACGACAGAAGAGATGGGCTATCTGAAGCCATATATGATTAAACTTGTGGTGAGTTTGAAGGCTTGAAAAGACTTCACGTTTCCACCTTTCTCTTCTCAATACCGTAACCAGAGGTTTAGGTCGAACTTTTTATGATCATTTTGAATTCCCGCGTCAAAATAATTTTTTACGTTTTCACGTTTTTATTCTCGTCTC
>OZ022250.1:17036286-17074952 GCA_963978915.1 Caenorhabditis parvicauda | reverse complement strand
CATCCAAGATTGGATTCGTAGGGGTTCATTATTTTGTGAGGTTATGGTTTTTACAGGTTTATTTTAACTATTTTAGACACGTTTACCAGATGGGAGCAAGCAATGGAACGTTTCTAGATGCTGTATAAGTCTATTTGGAGCATCCTACGTCAGTATGAACATAATCTTATCTGTCATCTTTGGGTTGGTGAAGGGAGAGGGAGAGAGAGAGAGAGAGAGAGAGAGAGAGAGAGAGAGAGAGAGAAAGAGAGAGAGAGAGAAAGCGAAATATCTTAAGCTACGCCATCAAGAAAAAGCTCGAAGATAACACTCTGAGTAAGCGATCCAAAGACCTTCAGAAACAACTCTTCAATGCTCTTCTAGTACAGGTGAAATAAAGCTACCGTAATCATATCCAAACATTAAATTCCAGTTTCTCATTCCAACTACCTCATCGTTTCTCCCAGCTACTGTCGTCTTCGTCGCCCCTCTTATCGACGAACGCCTTCAAGTGTGAGTTCCAAGCCGCCCATTCGTTAGCCCCGCCCCTTTTTTGCAGTCTGACCCCACATGCGACGCTGATGGTCATATTCTTCCCCCTTCTAGATCCGATAGCAACTATTGTCTTTGTCAGAGACTATAGAACTACGACCATGAATTATTTCAGAAGGGCGATTGGTGAGAGCTCTTTCAAACTTTAAAATTACTTTATTCAGGTCTGAAAGCAGTTCCGGCATCCAGCATCGTTCATACAATTGGGGCATCAACAACATCAAGGGTTCAAAGATAAAATAATCAGTTTCGATCTTATTGTCATTCAAACCTTATTCTGACTATGAATACCTCCTCTATAAACTAAACACCGTTGATATGAAGTTCATAGGTTGATAGCAGTTTATGAAGTTCATAGGTCGTTGATAAAAATTTATGAATTTCATAGGTCGTTGATAAAAGTTTATGAAGTTCATCGGCTGTTGATATGAAGTTCATCTGCTGTTGATATGAAGTTCATAGGTCGTTGATATCTACTGCCTATGACGTTGATGTGCTGTAGATATCAACGACCTATGAACTTCATATACTATATTTAGTTTATAGAGTCACTAATTTTTTATTCCCACAAAACAATCAAAGTGCATTCATTTCGGCTGTTTTGAACTCTCCGTCGCTCCGATTCCATGTACTGCACTAGAAATGGAAATAGGTTGGAGTCCTGAAACCGTTTTTTTGAAGAAATTGAAGATAAACCAACCAACAGCTCTTCTGAACAAGTTGGCTGTGGTATTCCTGTAGTCCTCTATAAAGACGATAGTCGCAATTGGATCCAAGACTGGGAAAAAGATGATCATTGATGTGCAGTTTGGTATCAAGCTGAAATCATTTGGATTCTTTCGAAAAGGGTTGTGAGATGAATTTTCAACTCATTGAAACGTTTTTGCTCAAAACTTTTTTGTGATAACATGGACCACAGAGTCAACAAATTGAGTATTTTTCTTTCACTTGTTCAGTGTTTTCAACCCCCCCCCCCCTCTATCATAACCAAAAAGGACCACCCAAAAACTTTCAGCACTAAAAGTAGGCAGCGGACCCTTCGTTCATAAATATGAATATGATTTATTCCGTAAAGCGGCTTTTTTCGAAATAAACATTATCCAATTATGGTCGAGCACAACTTGACTGATTACTGCTTAGGATCTTTCTGAATACCACGATTGACCTACTGGAACTGTATGCAAATCTTTATGGTCGGTACTCTAGAAACGAAATACCGCTGATATGAAGTTCATAGGCTGTTAATAGCGATCTATGAAGTTCATAGGCTGTTAATGAAAATTCATGAAGTTCATGTGCTGTTGATAAATTTTATGAAGTTCATGTGCTGTTGATGAGACATTATGAAGTTCATGCGCTTTTGATAGAGCTTCTATGATGTTCATAGGCTGTTGATTGGAATTCACGAATTTCAAATGCAAATAATAGATTTTATGTGCTGTCAACAGACATATGGAACCAACCTGTCCCTAGACTATGCTTTTTTTTCTTGAAAAATTGGCATTTTAGACTGCCCACTGCACTATGTAGGAGGTTAGGCTCGGGTTTTCTGGGGTTTAAACATAGCTGCAACGTGGTATATCAGGTTGACCCCCCAAATCAAGCCATTTTGGTCATTCCTAAGCCTAAATGCACCAGTGCCAAGCGTGCTTCATTGTAAAAAATTTCAAATCAGAAGTCAGTGTAACCCAAGAATTCTTTATTTTTTTGCAAAACTGATTTTTTCATGAATTTTCGGGTTTATATGAGGAGAATAATATAGTATATCGTTAGTAGCAAATTCACAAATCCAAAAGCAGTGATAGGCAACTCCCAAGTGTCAGGGAAATTTTTTAAATGTTTCAGAACAATTTTCATACATTTTCGTCATGTCACTAAACGACCAACTGAACTAATAAATTCTGAAATTTTTTTTCAAACTTTCTGTAGGAATGAATCACTGATATTCGCATCACAACGCGAAAAAATCAGTAACACAAAAAAATAAAAATAAAACATCCTCCGTAAATCGTGTTTACGATCGTCACGCGGCGTGTCGTATTCGCCGTTTTTCTTTTCTTTTTTTAATCATGTCACCTTTCTTTTAAGTTGTTCCGGTCATTTATTCGATTTCTCTTACTGTGTATAGATGAAAATAATTTTTTTGGATTGAATAGTTCCACTTGAAGTTAGTGAAATCGTTAAGATCTTTGTTTTTCAAATATCAAATTTAGGCCAAATTTGTAAATTAATGTTTGACGATTTACTTCGGCTCCAATTATTTGTTCAAATTGTTTTAATATGCTGTGTTTTTCACCTTTCCGTAGATTCAAACTGATAGACGGATTTTATATCTCTATTACAGAAATATAGCTTGAGATGCTCAAAATTCATCAAATTCAATAAGCCAACAGAAACGGAACCTGTACATTAACGTGTTTTTTCCACTTTTTGAAGCCGGGATTATACTTGATAGAATCTACCTTCTCAAAATCATTTCTTGTCTCCTTCCAGTCACTGGAGATCATGGAAAATATTCAGAACTCGACTGGAGAAAAATGCAGGAATGGTGTTTTTCGAAGAGGTTGGTTTTTGTTTTTAATTAACAAACCAATTTATCTTGATTTCAGGTCTGCCGATGACTAGGATCAAGTCAAAGGGCGACTGCAAATGAAGACATTTAAAAAGCAGAAGTGGTGAGTATTTTCAAGTGAGTACTAAAAAGGCGGGAGTGAACAAGTCGACAGAGTATAAAATCTCTCCAAAACTTTTGGCGGACCGGCATTGGACCGTAAATGGGCGACACATGGACCGGGCGACACATGGACTGTAGATGGGCGACACATGGACCGGTGGCGGGGAGAGTACGCTGCGTGTCAAATTTGGACCGGCATTGGATCGTAAATGGGCGACACATGGACCGGGCGACACATGGATCGGGCGACACATGGACTGGGCGACACATGGACCGGGCGACACATGGACCGGACGACACATGGACTGCGGATGGGCGACACATGGACCGGGCGACACATGGACCGGTGGCGGGGAGAGTGCGCTGCGTTTCATTACTCTGTAATTTCAATCTAAGCCTAAGCCCTAACTAATGTAGACGGTTTTGACGATTTATTCATCGTTTCCCATTCTAAAAACGGAATACCGTGGACATAAGGTTTAATATTATGTCAGTGGGGAGGGATATTACCCCGTCAAAGTTAGTTCTCATCACTTTTGGTATGTTTAAAAGCATGAATTCATTCAACCGTAGAAGTTTACCGATCAATCTGTGTTCCAATCATTTTACATATGGACTAGACCTAAACGCCGATAATAATTCGCTACAGTTTTGACATTTTCACATCACAATTCACTGTAAACCAGAAAATTCGGTTTTTACAACTCTTTTTTAGAATCAATTAGAGTTTCTCTAGCAGGAGAAAGAATATGAATCTTATAAGAAACGAGTTTATCGTTTTATTCACAATATTACAGGATACTCAGTTGTCACGATATTTTTTTGACGTTTCAAAATTTCATTTTCATCAGTTGTATATATTACTGTCATCTTAACCACTACCAAACGGCCAAATTAGTAGACCTGTCTATAAAAATTATTCTGAAGTTTTCTGGTAAGGAAGGACTGATGTTCGCATCAAAACACGAAAAATCAGCGAAATAAAAAAATAAAATCGTCCTTCGTAAAGCATACTGGGGTCGTTAAGAGGAGTGTTGTTTTTAGCCGTTTTTATTCACTTTTTTTCAATCATTTCACCATTCCTTCAGGTCGTTCCCGCCATTACTTTGATTTCTTCTAACGCGTATAGTTGAAATAAAAAAGAAAAAAATTAATTCGTAAATTTACATGAAAGTATAAAGGCGCATAGGTCTCGTGCAGAGGAGTCACTATTTCAGTAAACATGTTTTCGAAACTTTTCAAACAACTTTTTTTCTTCCATTAGTTAATGATTGTAACTTGTTTTCTGTCAACAGTTTCTTTGTATGACTTTTCGAAAATTTTCCAAATCATATTCATCTATCTATCAGTGAACATTAAGCCATATCGTGTAATTTTCGGATTCATTTCAGGTAAAAATCCTGTGTTCCTGAGCCTGTGTGCTCCAGTCTCAAGCTGCAGGTCATTGGCAAATGTCTATTTCATGTAAGTTTCCATTCCTGAGTACGCATCCCGCACCCACTGTCATATTTGCTTTGTTTCGAAGTAAACCAGATTTTGGTGATTTCTGTAATAACTTCTCTGAGACACTTTAGAATTTTCAAACAGTGAACCAAAGGATAGTGGCGAGTGCGATGTGATGCGTTTAATTAAATACCATTTTTCTGCTGAATTCAATCAGTGTGTACATTTTGTAGCTCTAAATTCGAATTATTCTTCAGGTAAAAAGTCAGCAGCGAACGGTCAACGTTAACATCGATGATCTCCGTGAATGTTCAGAAAAGCTTGGTATGTTTTCTTATTTGTTTCGCTGTTCAACTTTCCGCTTTCATTGAGTTTAGTCAGTACATCTATCCGACAATTCAATTCGAATTTTTAAAGAAATCGTGTTTTTTGTTTCATGAACGATTGAATTGTTAGGTGGTCAGCTCTTGTACAATACTGTAAACGACCTGAGTACTCATGGTAGTGTTATTTTGTTTTCCAGATTAAAACATAATTTTTGATAATATTCAAAACTTGTTTCAAGGTCATGCTGCCCACGGAGCGATTTTCAATGAGCGTCAGAGCGATTTTCGATGAGCGTCACACGATTAGGAAGAAGACCAAAGAGTAAGTTTTTGCTTTTTTTTCATTCTACAAACTTTCCATAGTACTTCGCAAATTACCACTCGCTCTTATGATGTGGCGATTTTGACTAATTTTTCTCAATTCGTACCATATGAATTTCACGCCACGCCATCTCGATCTCCAATCTTCAGCCAAAAAATTGGCTTTGTTTGTATTTAGGCGTAGGTTTGGTTTTTCTTTCTTATAAGTCTTAGTTAAAGTTGGAAAACAACTTGTGAAGATCTAAGTCTTGAAAACGTGGGTAGACTAAAAATTTGAGCATGTTTTATTGAGAAAGATAAGATTAAATCGTCGTGTCTCGCTCACATCACACATAACAATCTTCCTCGAAATTTTTTGGAAAAAAATATGTGAAAGGTTTTTATCCTTCACAGTCGATTGTGAAATTTTTGCGAAAATGAATAAAACAATCGTTTATTAGAATCAAATATTTCCTATCCTCCCATAAATGTCGACTTTCAGGCCTACAAACCAATGAACGATCTGAGGGACAAGAAGACCAACGACCTGGATGCAGGAGCAATAAAACATCTTCTACAACCGCTGCCTCCACTGCTACTACAACCGATGCTACGACAACGGCCGCCTCCTTTGATGATGAAGATGCTGTTTACTAATATTGTTCGTTCGTTGTTTTAATGATAAATTTTTTGATTTTAATTTTTTTGAACCGATATTAGTTTGGACCGGCATTGGATCGTAAATGGGCGACACATGGATCGGGCGACACATGGACCGGACCGGCATCGGACCGTGAATGGGCGACACATGGACTGCGGACGGGCGACACATGGACCGGGCGACACATGGACCGGACCGGCATCGGACCGTAAATGGACCGGCATTGGACTGTAATTGGGCGACACATGTCCGGGACGACTGTCGCCCATCTACGGTCCAATGCCGGTCCACGAAAAGTTTTGGAGTCTGGCGTCCACAACGTCATCTAGTAATTTCAATGAAGTAGTGAAAAAGTTTGAATGTTTAGTAATCCTCTCAGTTAGAATTTAGTTAAATCAAGTAGTTATAATATAGTTCATCCCGCAACGCGGACTGAAATGAAAACAGTTGGAATGAAAGAAAAAGGAAGGATAGAAAAAACAACGGACCGTTTTGAATATCTTTTATTAAATTTCTGCTTACAGACAGTCCAACATCAATATGAATTATAAGCGATGTTAATTCACACGAAATACCTCAACCCTCGCCCGTCACATAAAGACAACGACCCGTACGATCTCAGAAAATGAAAAAAGGTACACTGAATCTCGATTTTTTTGAAAAAGTATTTTCAGGTACGATACCCAGAACTGGCAATCAGATGAAGGACGAAAAATATAGTCCCACCTAGTATGCTTGTTCATATTATGTATATGTCTGATAATTGTTTGTTTTCGATAAATTTCGTTATTCGGTACTGTTCTGATGATAGATTCTTTATGAAGTTCATAAGATGTTGATAGATGATTTATGAAGTTCATAGGCCGTTGATATCAACAGCGCATTTGCGTCATAGGCCGCAGATATCAACAGCCTATGAACTTCATATCAGCGGTATTTCGTTTCTAGAGTACTGTGTGTTGGAGAAAGCTCATAATGGAAGTCGTTTGTTTCAGAATCTCAATCAAGTTTTCCGTTCTAGCTCACGATAATTTTATAAAATCGTCATTCTGATGTGTTTTGGTATTGAAGTATCACACAAACTCACAATAAAAGTCGTTCGTCTATGAGCGGCGATAGAAAAGCCACAGAAGCTGGCGCAAAGGATGTGATGAATGGTATGAGGAACTGAAGATTATTCCTTTCCCAGATTCCAGAATTATTCACCTGGACCCGAAGTGCGTTGAACAATTGCTTCTGTAGGTCCCTTGTCCGTTTGCTAAGAGATTATCGTCCAGTTTCTTCTTGATGGCAATCCTGAAGCTTTCCTTGATCAACTCCTATGAATGACTCACCAGTAGAGAATCGACACCAAGAAACATGAGATAATTAGAGAACCTTGGAAGAGTCCAAGACAGCACGAGAAAATATGCCATTTCTTCGTTCCGTCGGGTGCTAGTGTCTTGATAATGTTAATTGTTAGAATAAAGTACACTGTGTAAAAATAATAAAAATTTTCAAGGAAAATCAATCGTCGTAACAAATTCGCTTTTTAACTTGAGAAAAATAGGAGAAAAGGATGGAAAAAAATATTGATGTGCGAACGCGCTCTACAGCGAATTTTCGTTCAACATAATCTGCGTGCAATGCGTCTAATCAAATCTATAACGATCACCTTCAGCTTGGTGTGAATCATGAAAATTCTCAGAACAAAAGTTGTTAAGAACACTGAGCCATTGTAAAGAAATAATAAAACATGCGGATTTTTCTCTAAAATCGACAAAATCGAAGTAGGTTGAATTATTTCTTGAGGTATTTAATAAAGTATAACAACTGAATAAATTGGAAGTAAATATATGATAAGCTGGCTGGAAAGCAGGAAAACATTTGTTACTCTTGATTTTGTGAAAAATGAAAATATCTCACGAAATAATGCATCCCGACGAATCCGGCTTGTGATGGTATCAGATCACTGTTTGCCAAGAAGTACGGTGTAACCTGCTTTATGAATTCAGGGTTATTTCCCTGCATAAACTGGGAGATGAAAAAAAGAATCAGCGGGATGTACATGCCGATCAGAAGGGCGAGGAAGCCTTTCTTGGTCTCGAAAAGAAATGTCATGCTCGGTCTGGAAGTGTTACTTTCTGTGATCTCTTATCACCTCACCTGCAAAGAACTACAAATCGATAGAAGAAGTGAAGGGTCAAAATCTCCAAACTTGCTCCGTACATGGTGAAGAACATTGCAATGGCGTACAGGGATATCTGACCCCGATTGGACAAGATGCCTTGTGCACTGAACAACACGAACCCATTGTGGAACCCTGTGGCTTGCTGAAATTACAAGTGTCCGACCCGCCGCGGGTTTCGCCTACCGGGAAGACGATCATGTCGTAGATCGCGTAGAGAATCTCGAAGAATGTGAAGAGTAGCAGGAGGTACTTGTAACCACCGATTTGACTTCTAGTCTTGAAGGCGATGATGTAGGTGAGGTAGGAGTTGAGGATTATGCCAGCTGTATCTACAGTAAGAGTATAGATTGTCTTCCCTTTGGAAATGAGCATCTTCTTGGTTTTCGAGTCGTTACTGCTACTCAGAATGCTATCATGACGACGAATAGACTCAATTACGCCTTTATTCAGTTATTTATTGGAAAACACAATGATTTTTCGATCGGATGCGGATAATGTTTATCACTACGCTGGTAACTCAAAACCACATAAATCTTTGTAAATTAGATCAAAAATTTCATGATTATCGCTGGGTGATGACTTTATTCCGTTTTAAGTATAACTCAATGATATTTGGTAGTCTCCGTAGGCCCAATTGTGTGTACTGCACTAGATGTAGGGACAGGTGACAGTCCTAAAATCGTGTTTCTTCGGACTACAAGCTGGTTCAGGACTACAAGCTGGTTCAGGACTACAAGCTGGTTCACCTTCACGTGGTGTGGTCCGTCAACGATGCAAACGTCGACATGAACAATCGACAACGAACCAAGAAACCAGCAACCCGACTACCACTCGCCGTCGCCGTGTTCAAGCGAAACGGAGTGAAAAGCCCGGAGGCCCTGCAAGCCGCACCGGGTTGTCAACCCTTCAAACCGCAAAAAGAAACTTACAAAGAGGAAAAACCGGATCTATAAACCCTGCTGCCACCACTATTCCACCAGTCACGGCTCGCGCTGATGGGATAGGGCAGCAGGTTCTGACAACGAGCCACGGACCGGCCAACCAACTGACACCAGCCAAGCAACCCAGAGGAACAAGGAAAATTTTCGCAAAGACAAGAATTGGCTCAATCAACGTGAGGACAATGGGCAGCGATCAACACATACTAGCCCTCGATAAGATGTGCACGGAAGCGCGATGTCTAGTCTCTGCCCTCCAGGAGACGAAGATCACGGCGAATCAAAGCGTACAACTAACCTCTGGCAACGTACTTATACTGAACACCCGAAGCACTCGTCAACCTGGTCTAGGATTTTGGATAAGGCAGGACCTCGCCCAAAACATCTTAGAAATAAAAGAAATATCAACAAGAATCATGGCACTCATCGTAAAAATCAACAATAGGAAGGTCACGCTCATCAACGTGTACGCACCAACTACGGCCGCAGCACCTTCCACAATCGACGAGTTCTACCGAGATTTGAAGAAACTGATGCACGACAAGATGACTAGGAACACCCGCAACAACACCACAATTTTGATGGGCGACTGGAACTCAAGCATTGGAGAAACAGACGCAGGAGACTTCTATCCAACGATGGGAAGATACGGCACTGGGAAGCGGAATCTCAATGGAGATGCCCTCGTCGATTTCGCCGAGAGCCAAAGTCTCAGCATCATCAACACTTTCTTCAAAAAGAAAAAGTCGAGGAAATGGACGTACCGAGGGACTCAGAATGGCGCAGAAACAGAGATTGACTTCTTTCTGTGTCGAAGGAGGGACATCATTAAGGACATCGACACCTTCAACTCGACCTTCAATCTCAGCGACCACAGACTTCTGATCGCATCACTGTACATAGACAACAAATACGAAAAGACTCGTCAGTACTCCAAAAATGCAGCGTACGCGGTAAAGAACGAGAAGAAGACGATATGCACCGACAAGTACCAAACTGAAATAATTAGAAGACTCAATGAAGGAAGCTACGCGATTCCACGTCCTCTCAGCGTCCAGGACCACTACAACACCATCCTGAATGTATGCAGCACCGCCGCCGATATCGCTGGTCAGGAAATCCCCAAACGAAGATCACTCAGCTCCACGACAGTTGACCTTCTCAAAATACGCGCCCAAGTCTCGGCCAACCCGCAATCTACTCTGGCTGAACGACAGGAAGCTAACAAGAAGGCAAGAGATGCGTATGAACAAGACATTGCGAGATGGGAAGAAGAAGCCTTGGAGCATGCCCTAGAGCACAGGAAGTCAATCAAACAGGTCGAAAGGAAGTTCCAGCTGAGAGAGCTCCCCCTTCACAAACTCAAAAGAAATGATGGTTCGTGGACAAACGACAGAAACGCCATACGAGAAGAAGTCAGAAACCACTACGAATCGACATACAGCAAGCAGCAAAACTTCCCTCCAGCGACCAAGCATGAGTCACTTCTGGAAAACGAAGAAATTCCACCACGAATCCTGGAATCAGAAGTAGAGCATGTGATCAAATCGCTAAAAAGGAAAACTGTTGGAGGTACAGACAACATGTCCGTGGAGATGTTAAAGAAGGCACCCCAACAGCTCATTAGGGAGCTCACCGATCTCTTCAACCACGTGCTCAGAACCGGAACCGCACCATCACAATGGAGTGAGACTAGAATCTGTTTGCTGCCGAAAAAATCCAAACCTGAAACTATGAACGACTACCGACCGATCTCGATCATCTCTGTTCCGGCGAAAATTTTCACCTCCATTCTGACCAGGAGAGTAAAAACAAACGCCGAGGAATACATCGAGGAGAGTCAAGCTGGATTTCGAGCTGCAAGATGCTGCATGGACAACATTCACACCTCCTCACAATTGATTGAGAAGTGTCATGAGTATGCCATCCCGCTAGCAATCGCTGCAGTGGACTTCAAAGCAGCTTTTGATTACATCGACTGGTCTGCCGTAGAAGAAGGACTCCTCGCAGCTGGTGTCAACGCCTACTACATCAAGGCACTGGCTATCACCAACGCAGAAGCCACCGCGAGGATCCCTGTGCATGGGAAGAACATCGACGTTCAAGTAAAGAGAGGTGTACGACAAGGGGACTGCTCCTCACCGACACTCTTCTCCCTGGCTCTTCAGCATGCACTGGACAGAATAAATTGGGAAGACAGAGGGATCAAAATCAACGGAGAAAGACTAGCTCACCTGGAATTCGCCGATGATCTTCTTATATTCGCAAACTCGTGTAAAGAGCTGGAAGAGCAACTTAACGACATCAGCCGCGAAGCCAAGAAGTCGGGTCTAATCTTCAACTACAACAAAACTGTGGCATTAGTGAACGACCACGCCCATATTGAACCAATCGTTTGCGACGGTTACGACATTGCTGTAGTCAAAGAAACTCGTTACCTTGGAAAGATCCTGAAGCACAAGATCCCACTCAAGAAGGCCACAACGAAGAAAGACGAGGTCCAACTGTACCCTGAGACATCAAGACGGATTCGAGCAGGATGGGCCGCCTACAGCAATATCAAGGAAGCAATCAAGCTCACTGGTAACAAGGTCAAAAAGAAAGAGCTGCTGAACCAATGCGTCATCCCAGCTCTGCTCTACGCAACAGAAACCTGGCAATTGCTTCTGTCTGAGATAGGAAGACTGCAACGCACGATGAACAAAATATGTGAAGACGCAGACGTCGACGCTGATGATTTTGTTATTCTGAAACGAATCACGGAACGGAAGCTAGCGTGGGCAGGGCATGTCGCTCGACAACCGCCTACCCGATGGTCAAGAAAAGTCACCGAGTGGACACCTCTGGGACAGAAAAGGAAAGCAGGTAGACCTCCTCTGAGATGGAGCGACGACATCATCAAAGCGAGAGACGATTTTCTTCACATCCGTTCTATGTCTGGTCAGAGAAGACGTGCTGGCATACTGGTGAGAAAGACTCCGTGGTCAACGTTGGCAAAGGACCGTTCAACCTGGAAGTTTCTGATCCACGCCGTCACATGACAACGCGAACAATGGATCTCTGAAGTATCTGAAGTAAGTATAACTTGAGAAAAATAGGAGAAAAGGATGGAAAAAAATATTGATGTGCGAACGCGCTCTACAGCGAATTTTCGTTCAACATAATCTGCGTGCAATGCGTCTAATCAAATCTATAACGATCACCTTCAGCTTGGTGTGAATCATGAAAATTCTCAGAACAAAAGTTGTTAAGAACACTGAGCCATTGTAAAGAAATAATAAAACATGCGGATTTTTCTCTAAAATCGACAAAATCGAAGTAGGTTGAATTATTTCTTGAGGTATTTAATAAAGTATAACAACTGAATAAATTGGAAGTAAATATATGATAAGCTGGCTGGAAAGCAGGAAAACATTTGTTACTCTTGATTTTGTGAAAAATGAAAATATCTCACGAAATAATGCATCCCGACGAATCCGGCTTGTGATGGTATCAGATCACTGTTTGCCAAGAAGTACGGTGTAACCTGCTTTATGAATTCAGGGTTATTTCCCTGCATAAACTGGGAGATGAAAAAAAGAATCAGCGGGATGTACATGCCGATCAGAAGGGCGAGGAAGCCTTTCTTGGTCTCGAAAAGAAATGTCATGCTCGGTCTGGAAGTGTTACTTTCTGTGATCTCTTATCACCTCACCTGCAAAGAACTACAAATCGATAGAAGAAGTGAAGGGTCAAAATCTCCAAACTTGCTCCGTACATGGTGAAGAACATTGCAATGGCGTACAGGGATATCTGACCCCGATTGGACAAGATGCCTTGTGCACTGAACAACACGAACCCATTGTGGAACCCTGTGGCTTGCTGAAATTACAAGTGTCCGACCCGCCGCGGGTTTCGCCTACCGGGAAGACGATCATGTCGTAGATCGCGTAGAGAATCTCGAAGAATGTGAAGAGTAGCAGGAGGTACTTGTAACCACCGATTTGACTTCTAGTCTTGAAGGCGATGATGTAGGTGAGGTAGGAGTTGAGGATTATGCCAGCTGTATCTACAGTAAGAGTATAGATTGTCTTCCCTTTGGAAATGAGCATCTTCTTGGTTTTCGAGTCGTTACTGCTACTCAGAATGCTATCATGACGACGAATAGACTCAATTACGCCTTTATTCAGTTATTTATTGGAAAACACAATGATTTTTCGATCGGATGCGGATAATGTTTATCACTACGCTGGTAACTCAAAACCACATAAATCTTTGTAAATTAGATCAAAAATTTCATGATTATCGCTGGGTGATGACTTTATTCCGTTTTAAGTATAACTCAATGATATTTGGTAGTCTCCGTAGGCCCAATTGTGTGTACTGCACTAGATGTAGGGACAGGTGACAGTCCTAAAATCGTGTTTCTTCGGACTACAAGCTGGTTCAGGACTACAAGCTGGTTCAGGACTACAAGCTGGTTCACCTTCACGTGGTGTGGTCCGTCAACGATGCAAACGTCGACATGAACAATCGACAACGAACCAAGAAACCAGCAACCCGACTACCACTCGCCGTCGCCGTGTTCAAGCGAAACGGAGTGAAAAGCCCGGAGGCCCTGCAAGCCGCACCGGGTTGTCAACCCTTCAAACCGCAAAAAGAAACTTACAAAGAGGAAAAACCGGATCTATAAACCCTGCTGCCACCACTATTCCACCAGTCACGGCTCGCGCTGATGGGATAGGGCAGCAGGTTCTGACAACGAGCCACGGACCGGCCAACCA
Source organism: Caenorhabditis parvicauda (assembly GCA_963978915.1). Taxonomy (NCBI): domain Eukaryota; kingdom Metazoa; phylum Nematoda; class Chromadorea; order Rhabditida; family Rhabditidae; genus Caenorhabditis; species Caenorhabditis parvicauda. The sequence continues at coordinate 17,061,146 of OZ022250.1, read as the reverse complement.
ACTGACACCAGCCAAGCAACCCAGAGGAACAAGGAAAATTTTCGCAAAGACAAGAATTGGCTCAATCAACGTGAGGACAATGGGCAGCGATCAACACATACTAGCCCTCGATAAGATGTGCACGGAAGCGCGATGTCTAGTCTCTGCCCTCCAGGAGACGAAGATCACGGCGAATCAAAGCGTACAACTAACCTCTGGCAACGTACTTATACTGAACACCCGAAGCACTCGTCAACCTGGTCTAGGATTTTGGATAAGGCAGGACCTCGCCCAAAACATCTTAGAAATAAAAGAAATATCAACAAGAATCATGGCACTCATCGTAAAAATCAACAATAGGAAGGTCACGCTCATCAACGTGTACGCACCAACTACGGCCGCAGCACCTTCCACAATCGACGAGTTCTACCGAGATTTGAAGAAACTGATGCACGACAAGATGACTAGGAACACCCGCAACAACACCACAATTTTGATGGGCGACTGGAACTCAAGCATTGGAGAAACAGACGCAGGAGACTTCTATCCAACGATGGGAAGATACGGCACTGGGAAGCGGAATCTCAATGGAGATGCCCTCGTCGATTTCGCCGAGAGCCAAAGTCTCAGCATCATCAACACTTTCTTCAAAAAGAAAAAGTCGAGGAAATGGACGTACCGAGGGACTCAGAATGGCGCAGAAACAGAGATTGACTTCTTTCTGTGTCGAAGGAGGGACATCATTAAGGACATCGACACCTTCAACTCGACCTTCAATCTCAGCGACCACAGACTTCTGATCGCATCACTGTACATAGACAACAAATACGAAAAGACTCGTCAGTACTCCAAAAATGCAGCGTACGCGGTAAAGAACGAGAAGAAGACGATATGCACCGACAAGTACCAAACTGAAATAATTAGAAGACTCAATGAAGGAAGCTACGCGATTCCACGTCCTCTCAGCGTCCAGGACCACTACAACACCATCCTGAATGTATGCAGCACCGCCGCCGATATCGCTGGTCAGGAAATCCCCAAACGAAGATCACTCAGCTCCACGACAGTTGACCTTCTCAAAATACGCGCCCAAGTCTCGGCCAACCCGCAATCTACTCTGGCTGAACGACAGGAAGCTAACAAGAAGGCAAGAGATGCGTATGAACAAGACATTGCGAGATGGGAAGAAGAAGCCTTGGAGCATGCCCTAGAGCACAGGAAGTCAATCAAACAGGTCGAAAGGAAGTTCCAGCTGAGAGAGCTCCCCCTTCACAAACTCAAAAGAAATGATGGTTCGTGGACAAACGACAGAAACGCCATACGAGAAGAAGTCAGAAACCACTACGAATCGACATACAGCAAGCAGCAAAACTTCCCTCCAGCGACCAAGCATGAGTCACTTCTGGAAAACGAAGAAATTCCACCACGAATCCTGGAATCAGAAGTAGAGCATGTGATCAAATCGCTAAAAAGGAAAACTGTTGGAGGTACAGACAACATGTCCGTGGAGATGTTAAAGAAGGCACCCCAACAGCTCATTAGGGAGCTCACCGATCTCTTCAACCACGTGCTCAGAACCGGAACCGCACCATCACAATGGAGTGAGACTAGAATCTGTTTGCTGCCGAAAAAATCCAAACCTGAAACTATGAACGACTACCGACCGATCTCGATCATCTCTGTTCCGGCGAAAATTTTCACCTCCATTCTGACCAGGAGAGTAAAAACAAACGCCGAGGAATACATCGAGGAGAGTCAAGCTGGATTTCGAGCTGCAAGATGCTGCATGGACAACATTCACACCTCCTCACAATTGATTGAGAAGTGTCATGAGTATGCCATCCCGCTAGCAATCGCTGCAGTGGACTTCAAAGCAGCTTTTGATTACATCGACTGGTCTGCCGTAGAAGAAGGACTCCTCGCAGCTGGTGTCAACGCCTACTACATCAAGGCACTGGCTATCACCAACGCAGAAGCCACCGCGAGGATCCCTGTGCATGGGAAGAACATCGACGTTCAAGTAAAGAGAGGTGTACGACAAGGGGACTGCTCCTCACCGACACTCTTCTCCCTGGCTCTTCAGCATGCACTGGACAGAATAAATTGGGAAGACAGAGGGATCAAAATCAACGGAGAAAGACTAGCTCACCTGGAATTCGCCGATGATCTTCTTATATTCGCAAACTCGTGTAAAGAGCTGGAAGAGCAACTTAACGACATCAGCCGCGAAGCCAAGAAGTCGGGTCTAATCTTCAACTACAACAAAACTGTGGCATTAGTGAACGACCACGCCCATATTGAACCAATCGTTTGCGACGGTTACGACATTGCTGTAGTCAAAGAAACTCGTTACCTTGGAAAGATCCTGAAGCACAAGATCCCACTCAAGAAGGCCACAACGAAGAAAGACGAGGTCCAACTGTACCCTGAGACATCAAGACGGATTCGAGCAGGATGGGCCGCCTACAGCAATATCAAGGAAGCAATCAAGCTCACTGGTAACAAGGTCAAAAAGAAAGAGCTGCTGAACCAATGCGTCATCCCAGCTCTGCTCTACGCAACAGAAACCTGGCAATTGCTTCTGTCTGAGATAGGAAGACTGCAACGCACGATGAACAAAATATGTGAAGACGCAGACGTCGACGCTGATGATTTTGTTATTCTGAAACGAATCACGGAACGGAAGCTAGCGTGGGCAGGGCATGTCGCTCGACAACCGCCTACCCGATGGTCAAGAAAAGTCACCGAGTGGACACCTCTGGGACAGAAAAGGAAAGCAGGTAGACCTCCTCTGAGATGGAGCGACGACATCATCAAAGCGAGAGACGATTTTCTTCACATCCGTTCTATGTCTGGTCAGAGAAGACGTGCTGGCATACTGGTGAGAAAGACTCCGTGGTCAACGTTGGCAAAGGACCGTTCAACCTGGAAGTTTCTGATCCACGCCGTCACATGACAACGCGAACAATGGATCTCTGAAGTATCTGAAGTAAGTATAACTTGAGAAAAATAGGAGAAAAGGATGGAAAAAAATATTGATGTGCGAACGCGCTCTACAGCGAATTTTCGTTCAACATAATCTGCGTGCAATGCGTCTAATCAAATCTATAACGATCACCTTCAGCTTGGTGTGAATCATGAAAATTCTCAGAACAAAAGTTGTTAAGAACACTGAGCCATTGTAAAGAAATAATAAAACATGCGGATTTTTCTCTAAAATCGACAAAATCGAAGTAGGTTGAATTATTTCTTGAGGTATTTAATAAAGTATAACAACTGAATAAATTGGAAGTAAATATATGATAAGCTGGCTGGAAAGCAGGAAAACATTTGTTACTCTTGATTTTGTGAAAAATGAAAATATCTCACGAAATAATGCATCCCGACGAATCCGGCTTGTGATGGTATCAGATCACTGTTTGCCAAGAAGTACGGTGTAACCTGCTTTATGAATTCAGGGTTATTTCCCTGCATAAACTGGGAGATGAAAAAAAGAATCAGCGGGATGTACATGCCGATCAGAAGGGCGAGGAAGCCTTTCTTGGTCTCGAAAAGAAATGTCATGCTCGGTCTGGAAGTGTTACTTTCTGTGATCTCTTATCACCTCACCTGCAAAGAACTACAAATCGATAGAAGAAGTGAAGGGTCAAAATCTCCAAACTTGCTCCGTACATGGTGAAGAACATTGCAATGGCGTACAGGGATATCTGACCCCGATTGGACAAGATGCCTTGTGCACTGAACAACACGAACCCATTGTGGAACCCTGTGGCTTGCTGAAATTACAAGTGTCCGACCCGCCGCGGGTTTCGCCTACCGGGAAGACGATCATGTCGTAGATCGCGTAGAGAATCTCGAAGAATGTGAAGAGTAGCAGGAGGTACTTGTAACCACCGATTTGACTTCTAGTCTTGAAGGCGATGATGTAGGTGAGGTAGGAGTTGAGGATTATGCCAGCTGTATCTACAGTAAGAGTATAGATTGTCTTCCCTTTGGAAATGAGCATCTTCTTGGTTTTCGAGTCGTTACTGCTACTCAGAATGCTATCATGACGACGAATAGACTCAATTACGCCTTTATTCAGTTATTTATTGGAAAACACAATGATTTTTCGATCGGATGCGGATAATGTTTATCACTACGCTGGTAACTCAAAACCACATAAATCTTTGTAAATTAGATCAAAAATTTCATGATTATCGCTGGGTGATGACTTTATTCCGTTTTAAGTATAACTCAATGATATTTGGTAGTCTCCGTAGGCCCAATTGTGTGTACTGCACTAGATGTAGGGACAGGTGACAGTCCTAAAATCGTGTTTCTTCGGACTACAAGCTGGTTCAGGACTACAAGCTGGTTCAGGACTACAAGCTGGTTCACCTTCACGTGGTGTGGTCCGTCAACGATGCAAACGTCGACATGAACAATCGACAACGAACCAAGAAACCAGCAACCCGACTACCACTCGCCGTCGCCGTGTTCAAGCGAAACGGAGTGAAAAGCCCGGAGGCCCTGCAAGCCGCACCGGGTTGTCAACCCTTCAAACCGCAAAAAGAAACTTACAAAGAGGAAAAACCGGATCTATAAACCCTGCTGCCACCACTATTCCACCAGTCACGGCTCGCGCTGATGGGATAGGGCAGCAGGTTCTGACAACGAGCCACGGACCGGCCAACCAACTGACACCAGCCAAGCAACCCAGAGGAACAAGGAAAATTTTCGCAAAGACAAGAATTGGCTCAATCAACGTGAGGACAATGGGCAGCGATCAACACATACTAGCCCTCGATAAGATGTGCACGGAAGCGCGATGTCTAGTCTCTGCCCTCCAGGAGACGAAGATCACGGCGAATCAAAGCGTACAACTAACCTCTGGCAACGTACTTATACTGAACACCCGAAGCACTCGTCAACCTGGTCTAGGATTTTGGATAAGGCAGGACCTCGCCCAAAACATCTTAGAAATAAAAGAAATATCAACAAGAATCATGGCACTCATCGTAAAAATCAACAATAGGAAGGTCACGCTCATCAACGTGTACGCACCAACTACGGCCGCAGCACCTTCCACAATCGACGAGTTCTACCGAGATTTGAAGAAACTGATGCACGACAAGATGACTAGGAACACCCGCAACAACACCACAATTTTGATGGGCGACTGGAACTCAAGCATTGGAGAAACAGACGCAGGAGACTTCTATCCAACGATGGGAAGATACGGCACTGGGAAGCGGAATCTCAATGGAGATGCCCTCGTCGATTTCGCCGAGAGCCAAAGTCTCAGCATCATCAACACTTTCTTCAAAAAGAAAAAGTCGAGGAAATGGACGTACCGAGGGACTCAGAATGGCGCAGAAACAGAGATTGACTTCTTTCTGTGTCGAAGGAGGGACATCATTAAGGACATCGACACCTTCAACTCGACCTTCAATCTCAGCGACCACAGACTTCTGATCGCATCACTGTACATAGACAACAAATACGAAAAGACTCGTCAGTACTCCAAAAATGCAGCGTACGCGGTAAAGAACGAGAAGAAGACGATATGCACCGACAAGTACCAAACTGAAATAATTAGAAGACTCAATGAAGGAAGCTACGCGATTCCACGTCCTCTCAGCGTCCAGGACCACTACAACACCATCCTGAATGTATGCAGCACCGCCGCCGATATCGCTGGTCAGGAAATCCCCAAACGAAGATCACTCAGCTCCACGACAGTTGACCTTCTCAAAATACGCGCCCAAGTCTCGGCCAACCCGCAATCTACTCTGGCTGAACGACAGGAAGCTAACAAGAAGGCAAGAGATGCGTATGAACAAGACATTGCGAGATGGGAAGAAGAAGCCTTGGAGCATGCCCTAGAGCACAGGAAGTCAATCAAACAGGTCGAAAGGAAGTTCCAGCTGAGAGAGCTCCCCCTTCACAAACTCAAAAGAAATGATGGTTCGTGGACAAACGACAGAAACGCCATACGAGAAGAAGTCAGAAACCACTACGAATCGACATACAGCAAGCAGCAAAACTTCCCTCCAGCGACCAAGCATGAGTCACTTCTGGAAAACGAAGAAATTCCACCACGAATCCTGGAATCAGAAGTAGAGCATGTGATCAAATCGCTAAAAAGGAAAACTGTTGGAGGTACAGACAACATGTCCGTGGAGATGTTAAAGAAGGCACCCCAACAGCTCATTAGGGAGCTCACCGATCTCTTCAACCACGTGCTCAGAACCGGAACCGCACCATCACAATGGAGTGAGACTAGAATCTGTTTGCTGCCGAAAAAATCCAAACCTGAAACTATGAACGACTACCGACCGATCTCGATCATCTCTGTTCCGGCGAAAATTTTCACCTCCATTCTGACCAGGAGAGTAAAAACAAACGCCGAGGAATACATCGAGGAGAGTCAAGCTGGATTTCGAGCTGCAAGATGCTGCATGGACAACATTCACACCTCCTCACAATTGATTGAGAAGTGTCATGAGTATGCCATCCCGCTAGCAATCGCTGCAGTGGACTTCAAAGCAGCTTTTGATTACATCGACTGGTCTGCCGTAGAAGAAGGACTCCTCGCAGCTGGTGTCAACGCCTACTACATCAAGGCACTGGCTATCACCAACGCAGAAGCCACCGCGAGGATCCCTGTGCATGGGAAGAACATCGACGTTCAAGTAAAGAGAGGTGTACGACAAGGGGACTGCTCCTCACCGACACTCTTCTCCCTGGCTCTTCAGCATGCACTGGACAGAATAAATTGGGAAGACAGAGGGATCAAAATCAACGGAGAAAGACTAGCTCACCTGGAATTCGCCGATGATCTTCTTATATTCGCAAACTCGTGTAAAGAGCTGGAAGAGCAACTTAACGACATCAGCCGCGAAGCCAAGAAGTCGGGTCTAATCTTCAACTACAACAAAACTGTGGCATTAGTGAACGACCACGCCCATATTGAACCAATCGTTTGCGACGGTTACGACATTGCTGTAGTCAAAGAAACTCGTTACCTTGGAAAGATCCTGAAGCACAAGATCCCACTCAAGAAGGCCACAACGAAGAAAGACGAGGTCCAACTGTACCCTGAGACATCAAGACGGATTCGAGCAGGATGGGCCGCCTACAGCAATATCAAGGAAGCAATCAAGCTCACTGGTAACAAGGTCAAAAAGAAAGAGCTGCTGAACCAATGCGTCATCCCAGCTCTGCTCTACGCAACAGAAACCTGGCAATTGCTTCTGTCTGAGATAGGAAGACTGCAACGCACGATGAACAAAATATGTGAAGACGCAGACGTCGACGCTGATGATTTTGTTATTCTGAAACGAATCACGGAACGGAAGCTAGCGTGGGCAGGGCATGTCGCTCGACAACCGCCTACCCGATGGTCAAGAAAAGTCACCGAGTGGACACCTCTGGGACAGAAAAGGAAAGCAGGTAGACCTCCTCTGAGATGGAGCGACGACATCATCAAAGCGAGAGACGATTTTCTTCACATCCGTTCTATGTCTGGTCAGAGAAGACGTGCTGGCATACTGGTGAGAAAGACTCCGTGGTCAACGTTGGCAAAGGACCGTTCAACCTGGAAGTTTCTGATCCACGCCGTCACATGACAACGCGAACAATGGATCTCTGAAGTATCTGAAGTAAGTATAACTTGAGAAAAATAGGAGAAAAGGATGGAAAAAAATATTGATGTGCGAACGCGCTCTACAGCGAATTTTCGTTCAACATAATCTGCGTGCAATGCGTCTAATCAAATCTATAACGATCACCTTCAGCTTGGTGTGAATCATGAAAATTCTCAGAACAAAAGTTGTTAAGAACACTGAGCCATTGTAAAGAAATAATAAAACATGCGGATTTTTCTCTAAAATCGACAAAATCGAAGTAGGTTGAATTATTTCTTGAGGTATTTAATAAAGTATAACAACTGAATAAATTGGAAGTAAATATATGATAAGCTGGCTGGAAAGCAGGAAAACATTTGTTACTCTTGATTTTGTGAAAAATGAAAATATCTCACGAAATAATGCATCCCGACGAATCCGGCTTGTGATGGTATCAGATCACTGTTTGCCAAGAAGTACGGTGTAACCTGCTTTATGAATTCAGGGTTATTTCCCTGCATAAACTGGGAGATGAAAAAAAGAATCAGCGGGATGTACATGCCGATCAGAAGGGCGAGGAAGCCTTTCTTGGTCTCGAAAAGAAATGTCATGCTCGGTCTGGAAGTGTTACTTTCTGTGATCTCTTATCACCTCACCTGCAAAGAACTACAAATCGATAGAAGAAGTGAAGGGTCAAAATCTCCAAACTTGCTCCGTACATGGTGAAGAACATTGCAATGGCGTACAGGGATATCTGACCCCGATTGGACAAGATGCCTTGTGCACTGAACAACACGAACCCATTGTGGAACCCTGTGGCTTGCTGAAATTACAAGTGTCCGACCCGCCGCGGGTTTCGCCTACCGGGAAGACGATCATGTCGTAGATCGCGTAGAGAATCTCGAAGAATGTGAAGAGTAGCAGGAGGTACTTGTAACCACCGATTTGACTTCTAGTCTTGAAGGCGATGATGTAGGTGAGGTAGGAGTTGAGGATTATGCCAGCTGTATCTACAGTAAGAGTATAGATTGTCTTCCCTTTGGAAATGAGCATCTTCTTGGTTTTCGAGTCGTTACTGCTACTCAGAATGCTATCATGACGACGAATAGACTCAATTACGCCTTTATTCAGTTATTTATTGGAAAACACAATGATTTTTCGATCGGATGCGGATAATGTTTATCACTACGCTGGTAACTCAAAACCACATAAATCTTTGTAAATTAGATCAAAAATTTCATGATTATCGCTGGGTGATGACTTTATTCCGTTTTAAGTATAACTCAATGATATTTGGTAGTCTCCGTAGGCCCAATTGTGTGTACTGCACTAAATGTAGGGACAGGTGACAGTCCTAAAATCGTGTTTCTTCGATAAAATGAAGATGAAACAACCTGCGACTTTCCTGAACAAGTTGGCTGTGGTATTCCTGTAGTCTTTAATGAAAACGATAGTCGCTATAGGGTCTAGAACTGGGAAGAAGATGATCATCGCAGTACAGTGAGGAACGAGGCTGAAATGGCTTGCCTGATTCAACTTTTTTTCCATTATCGAGAAAGGTTATGATTTTTCGAAATTCTTCTTTCTAGACACTGCGTTTTAAGCGTAGCGAAGCGGAAAGGAAAAATTGATGAATTTTATACCCAAACAAATGGTAGGTATAGGGTGCGCGAAAAGTATTACAACTAAACCTGAAATATCGGAACGTTTTCTCCACCTTTCATTCTTTGGTCATCAGTTTTTACAGAATCGTAGCAAGATAACAAAACTCGAATCGTAAAATGGGAAAATCTTCAAGTTTTCAATAGTAATAACTATATTAGTAATGTTTCGCGACTTTACATTGCTGTAAAAGTTTGCGCGCACCCTGTAGTGAAGATCTTCGGAGCCCTGGTCTCAGTTTCTATTAAGAGCGATTTTTTGACATCTAAATCAAGTTATCCATTTTGAGCTCTCGATAATTTGATAAAATCGTCATTCCGATGTGTTTTGGTATTGAAGTATCACACAAACTCACAATAAAAGTCGTTCGTCTATGAGCGGCGATAGAAAAGCCACAGAAGCTGGCACAAAGGATGTGATGAATGGTATCAGGAACTGAAGATTATTCCTTTCCCAGATTCCAGAATTATTCACCTGGACCCGAAGTGCGTTGAACAATTGTCTCTGCAGGTCCCTAGTCCTTTTACTGAGAGAGTTATCTTCCAGTTTCTTCTTGATGGCTATCCTGAAGCTCTATCTGGAGATCTTTTTGATTCAGACTTACCAAAAACATATGGATATGAAGAAACATGCTGTTATGAAAACAGCGCTGCACATTCCCATGGAGCAAGATAGGACATCCCATTGTCTTGCTCCATTCGGTCCTAGTGTCTGTTTAAAACATTCAGTGAAGTGGATCAACGTCAAACCCACGAAATAATGCATTGAAGTGAACCCTGCCTTCGATGGGTTTAGGTCACTGTTTTGGAGAAAGTATGGTGTAACCTGGTCTATGAAAACATGATTGTTGCCTAGCATACGCTCGCAAAGGAAGAAAAGAGATAGTGGTAGCATCATTCCGATTGTAAGTATAAGAAAACCCTTTTTGGTATCGAACAGGTATGCCATGCTCGGCCTGCAAAAGCATTTCCCATGATCTTTCGAGAACCTCACCTGCAGAGAACAACAAATCGATAGAAGAAGTGGAGCGTCAAGATCTCAAGACTTGCTGCATACATGGTGAAGAACATTACTATGGCGTACAGGGATACCTGACCTCTATTGGAAAAGATACCCTGAGCGCTGTATAACACAAAACCATTGTAAAATCCAGTAGCTTGCTGAGAATTCGAGTGTCCGACCTAAAGCGGGTTCCACCTACCGGGAAGACGATCATGTCGTACACTGCGTAGGCAATCTCGAAGAATGTGAAAAGTAGCAGGAGGTACTTGTATCCACCGATTTGACTTCTAGTCTTGAAGGCGATGATGTAGGTGAGGTAGGAGTTGAGGATTATGCCTACTGTATCTACCGTAACAATATAGATTGTCTTCCCTGTGGATATAAGCATCTTGGAACTGATTAGGCGATTTCTATGTATTTATATATCCCGCAGACATCATTCATATCTTGTTTACTTGCAAAAACACAATCATGGAATTTAGGAATCGCAGTGACAAAGGTGTCCGAAGAAGATAATCTCCATCTAACGAACAAAGGGTTATTCATAACTGCAAGAGGGGTCTCGGTGTTGATTATTTGACGTTTCTGATGACAAGTCTGACCCCAATAGAGTGTAAAACATTTGGACGTCCTGAAATATCTTTGAACATAACGGAATCGACTACCAGAACCGAAATGCGATACAGTTGGACGTCCTGCAACATGTTTTTTGAAGACATTGAAGAATAAAAAACCGACGACTTCCCTTTAAAAAAAAATTGGCTGTTGCGTTTCCGTAGTCTTTGATGAAAACATTTTTGTAGTCTTTGATGAAAAAGTAGCTATCGGATCCAAGACTTGGAAGAGAAATATCGTACTTTTACCGTAGTTTATAAATCTGCCAGGAAACACATTTTAACAGTTCGCTGATGTAACATTTTCAGATGAGACTAACCAGTATTGACATTGAAAATGTAATTAAACTCTCGTTTTGATAGTTTTGCTATCTTCGACCGACCATCCGCTTCTACTGCAAGACCCTTATGTTCTTCTCGATAACGATCCTGAATCATTGATGTTATTTGCAGCTGTTATTTATCTCTTGTTTCCAAGACAAAATTCATTTACCCGGAGAAAATGGATTATCGAAGGTTCTTGACTTACCAAATAAACAACAAGTCAGAATATTCTACTGCTTTTTTTCAATCGGATCGGAGAGTCTGAAGTAAATACTTTCTAGTTTACGTTTAGGTATTCGAAAAGGGGCTATTCTTTTCTAACTTATGCGAAATTTGAAGATATCTAAACTCACAAAATCCAACTTTGGATGGTGTCTTTCTTCAGGTGTCTATCAACCGGTTGATCTGTTTTGAACAAACTTGTCTCATTCCGTCAGGAAATATGTAGTAATTTTCAAGTACACACGCACCAATGAATCACCTGCAAAGAACTACAAAAGGATGTGAAAAGTGCAGAGCCAGAATCTTAAGACTTGCTCTGTATAAAATATCGAGACTCGAGAGGCTATTGGCTTGCTGGAAAATCAAGTGTCCGACCCACCACGGGTTTCACCTACGGGGAAGCTAGTTTCAAAGATTGTGAAAAGTAGCAAAAGGTACTTGTAACCACCGGTTTGACTTCTAGCCTTGAATGCGCTAACTGTATCAACAGTAATGATGTTGTCATAGGCCGTAGATATCAACGACCTATAAACTTCATATCAACGACTTATAAACTTCATAAATTTGATGATTTTGTTCTATTTATCATGAAATTCATAGTACATAGAACACGGAACAGCCCGTGTATTTTTTCACAAAGTGCATAGATCAGTCTAAGGGCACGAGGAAATTTGGTGATTGGGACTGAAAGGACTGAAAACAATCCAGTAAGGTTGCCCTGAATCATCATGCATTTCTCAGTACTCTCGATATACCTAATGTTAGACTGGTGAGATAGGTCTAGCTAAGTAGTGATTACAGAAGCCAGTATGCAAGTATCAAACTTCAGGAATCTTTGGGGTACACGTGTTTTGAACAAAAGTGTAGTATAAAATTTTCCAAAGTGAAAAAAAATAAGTTAAATGGAATATTTTTATGTAGCGTCTTCAGGATCAGGAAAAATCATAAATGCAAATGTTCAACAGGGTGATTGTTCACTGTTAATTTCCTTCCTACAACAGGTTTCACTACACCGGAATGGGAGACACTTGGACGTCCTGAAACATTTCTTCTTGAAGAAAATGAAGACAGACCAACCTGCGACTTTCCTTAACAAGTTGGCTGTGGTGTTTCTGTAGTCTTTGACGAAGACGATAGTCGCGATTGGGTCAAAAATAGGGAAGAGGATTATTGTACTTGTACAGTAGTTCATTAAGCTGTGAAGGAAATTTCAAATTTAATTGTTGGAATTTCAATAGACTCACAAAACTAGTCGTTCGTCTACGAGAGGCGAAAGGAATGCGACAACAGATGGCAAGAAGGATGTGATGAATGGTATAAGAAACTGAAATTCCTTCCTTCCTCAGGTTTCAGGGTTGTTCACCTGAACTCGAAGAGCGTTGAACAATTGCCTCTGTAGGTCTTTCGTCTTCTCACTCATTCTATTGTTCTCTAGATTCTTCCTGATAGCAACCCTGGAACATTGTCCTCTGACTGTCGTATAGGATTCTAAACCAACCAAAAACATATGGAAAAAAAGAAGCCAGCTGAGACAAAGGTCCCACCAAACACGCCCACGCAGCACGAAAGGAAGTTCCAATGCCTTACTCCATCGGCTTCAAGTGTCTGGAATATGAAAAATCAATTTGAGAGACGGAACCAAACTCACAAAATAATTCATGCCTAGAAATCCAACTTGAGATGGATTCAAGTCACTGTTGTTCAGGAAAAATGAAGACACCACGTCTTCTTCGTAAACATTACCCATCAGAAGCTCCAACCACGTGAGAAGAATCAGTGGAATTAGCATTACTATTAGTATGGTTAGAAGACCCTTCTTGGTTTTGAACACGGTCATGTTCGGTCTAGATAGGAATGTTGCATTATTTATTGAACAAATTGATCTCACCTGCAAAGGACCTCATACCGATAGAAAAAGTGAAGTGCCAGAATCTCGACACTTGCTCCGTACAATGTAAAGAAAATCATAATCGCGTACAAGGATATCTGACCTTTGTTGGATACTATACCTTGCGCGCTGTACAGCACGAATCCATTGTAAAACCCAGTAGCTTGCTGGAATTCCAAGTGTCCGACCCACCGCGGGATTCACCTACCGGGAAGACGATCATATCGTAGATCGTATAGACAATCTCGAATGATGTGAAAAGTAAGAGAAGATATTTATAACTACCGATTGAACTCCGTGTTTTGAATGCTATTGTATAGGTAAGGTAGGAGTTGAAGATTATGCCTACTGTATCTACAGTAATAATATAGTATGTCTTTAATGGAGAAATAATCATCTTGGTCTCTATACGGAAACGAACGAGTGATTCTGAAAATGCAGTTATTGCGCTCAATAGATTTGGTTATGGCTCCATTCCTTTTCTCATCAAACTTCTACTTACTTGGACAACTGTTGTATGAAAGGATATGACATGGCTATGGTAACAGTACATGTCAGACATAAAGACCTTCCTCATTGTCAATGGTCACAGTACATGTCTTACATGGCTATGGTAACAGTACATGTCAGACATAAATACCTTCCTCATTGTCAATAGTCACAGTACATGTCTTGCATGGCTATGGTAACAGTACATGTCAGACATAAAGACCTTCCTCATTGTCAATGGTCACAGTACATTTCTTACATGGCTATGGTAACAGTACATATCTTACATGGCTATGGTAACAGTACATGTCTTACATGGCTATGGTAACAGTACATGTCTTACATGGCTATGGTAACAGTACATGTCATACATAAAGACCTTCCTCATTGTCAATGGTCACAGTACATGTCTTACATGGCTATGGTAACAGTACATGTCAGACATAAAGACCTTCCTCATTGTCAATGGTCACAGTACATTTCTTACATGGCTATGGTAACAGTACATATCTTACATGGCTATGGTAACAGTACATGTCTTACATGGCTATGGTAACAGTACATGTCTTACATGGCTATGGTAACAGTACATGTCATACATAAAGACCTTCCTCATTGTCAATGGTCACAGTACATGTCTTACATGGCTATGGTAACAGTACATGTCAGACATAAAGACATTCCTCATTGTCAATGGTCACAGTACATGTCTTACATGGCTATGGTAACAGTACATGTCAGACATAAAGACTTTCCTCACTATCGATGATCACGGTACATGTCGGACATGGCTATGGTAACAGTACATGTCAGACATACAGACTTTCCTCACTATCGATGATCACGGTACATGTCGGAAATGGCTATGTCTTACATAAACGGTCAAATAGGAAAGAGTTTTATTGGAAAAATGAGGAGTGAAGATGAAAAGACTATTTTGGGTCCTATATGTTGTGTTGTTCTATTTTGAAGTCAGTTTCAAGATACTGAAAGAAGTAAAACAGAAATGACAAGGAGCTAATTATAATCATCATGAATTTCTCAGTACTCATCGATCTATGCACGTAGTGATTAGATGGTGTGAGATAGGTCTAGCTAAGTAGTGATTATAGAAGCGCGTATGCAAGTATTTCACTTCAGAAGTGTTCGAGATACACGCAGTCTGAACACATACGATTTGTACTGTATCTTAGAAACTAAAAATTCAGTTATTGCGGTCTGCAGATTTTATTACAACTATGTTCTCACAGAAAAGACAAAAAACACATTATTAAAAAACGATTAGCTCTGGTCGCTTTTACACCTGTTTTTTTCAAAGTACTTCTTGTCTGGATACTTTTAATTTGGAAACGGATCAGAACAGTTTTAGTAGTTGAAACAAACGAAATAGAATACAACTGTTTTTACGTATATTTCACTTCAGAAGTGTTCGAGACAAATGCGATGCGTATTTTATCTTAGGAACTGCACGAATTTATATACAAGATTCATAACTGTGAATGATCAACAGGATGATTGTTCGGGCCAAAACTCTAGCTTCAACAGGTTTCACAGCAATGGGATCAGATATAGTTGAACGTCCTGAAACTTTTCTTCTTGAAGACAATGGGGAAAAACCAACCAACAACTTTTCTGAACAAGTTGGCTGTGGTATCCTGAATCATCATGAATTTCTCGGTACTCATAGGTATACGTAGTGATTAGACTGGTGGGATAGGTTCAGCCAAGTAGTGATTATACGTAAGAGAAAGTGTTCGAGTAGTTCACTTCAGGAGTCTTCGAGAAACACGCTGACAGGGAGAAAAAATGTGTGAGGAGGCGATATGGGACTCATAAATTGATTTCGCAAAGCGTAGAAGTTTTTCATTAGAAAAAGAACTTGAAACATCACGAGACGAATTTCATTTAAAATGTTGTCACAAAAAAACTCGCCGACGGTTTTCCTGAACAAAGATTTCTTGTATTCTCTGACAAAGACAATAACCGCAGTTAGATGAGGAGATTCTGCAAACAAGAATTTTATTACACGAAAAAATCGAAAGTTACAAAGTTATCAAATTCTGTACTCAAAACAAAAAAGTTTGAGTGAGAGAAATCAAACAATGTTGCATGATGTCAAAATAGAAATAAAGTTCTACATAAGACACGATCAATGTTGATATTTTGAAGTTTCTGAAGCCGCTACTGTATGTACAGCACTGGAAGTAGCAACTGGTGAGAGTCCTGAAACAATTTTCTTGAAGAAATGACAGCAAAACCTACCAACAGCCCTCCTGAACAAGTTGGCTGTGGTGTTCCTGTAGTCTCTGACAAAAACAATAGTCGCAATTGGATCCAAGACTGGGAAGAAGATGATCATCGCAGTACAGTGGGGCATCAGGCTGGAATTTTTGAATGGACTGTAGAAACTTCTTTTGACTCACAATAAAAGTCGTTCATCTATGAGTGGCGACAGAAATGCTACTGAAGCCGGTGCAAAGGATGTGATGAGTGGTATAAGGAACTGAAATTTATCCCTTCGCCAGGTTCCAGAATTTTTCACCTGGACACGAAGAGCGTTGAACAATTGCTTCTGGAGGTCCCTAGTCCGCTTACTCATTGTGTTGTCTTCTAGTTTTTTCTTGATCGCGATCCTGAAAATCCACTGTCTTCTGACCACCTATACGATGGCTCCGCCCTTTTTAGTGTTCCAACTCACCAAAAACATATTGATGTTAAAAAGCATCCACCAATCCAAAAACCACCGAACAAGCCCATGGAACATGGTAAAATATTCCATTGCTTGGAGCCATCAGCTTCGATTATCTGAAACTTGGCCCTACTCCAATTTTTCTGATTTTTAACCCACAAAATATTGCATCCCAACAAATCCAATCTTGGATGGGTTGAGGTCACTGTTCTCCAAGAAATATGGCGATATCTTCTCCAGTTGATAGACATTACCCATCAATCGCATAGCCATGAAGAAAAGAACAAGTGGAAGGAACATTCCGACAAGCAGGATAAGGAAGCCTTTCTTGGTCTCGAACAGATAGGTCATGTTTGGTCTGAAAATCTATGTTCACTGTTCTCTTGACACAACACCTGCAAAGAACTACAAATCGATAGAAGAAGTGGAGCGCCAAGATTTCAAGACTCGCTCCGTACATGGTGAAGAACATTACTATAGCGTACAGGGATATCTGACCCCGATTGGACAAGATGCCTTGTGCACTGAACAACACGAACCCATCATGAAAACCGGTGGATAGCTGTAAATTCGAGTGTTCGACCAACCGCGGGTTTCGCCTACCGGGAAGACGATCATGTCATAGATTGCGTAGACTATCTCGAAGAATGTGAAGAGTAGCAGGAGGTATTTATAACCACCTATTTTACTTCGAGTCTTGAAAGCGATGATATAAGAGAGGTATGCGTTAAGGATTATGCCTACTGTATCTACAGTAACAATGTAGTAGGTCTTCATGGGGGAGATGAGCATTTTCTGCTTTGGTGACGGAATCGATCAAGCAAAATGGGCATATCCCATAATAGCCGCCATTATGTCTTTCCTCTGTTATTTCTTTGAAAAAAGACAATTAAGAAGGAATTTATGCACATAGCAGAATACAGAATATGAATAGATCAATTCGGATACTTTGAACTTGAATGTTTATTAACAGTAATAAACAAAAGAAGACCAGACCAATGCCAGCAATAGCAAGGGTAGCTGGTTATCATATATCGTAATAGGAGACAATTTCTAAGCATAAAATGGCTATTAATTGATATGACGCTTATTTGGTGTGACTTCAGTGTTCTTGAGTTGTTTTTTGGTGAGTGTACAAAGATCGGCTCGCTTCTCGCAGTAATATTGATGATGTGGTCACGTGGTTCGAAGATCAGTCCGTCAGTGACGTTTTCGTTTACTTTGACGTTTTCGTTGCAGCTACTTCATGTATAAAACTGGAAGGTTGGAGTCCTGCAACAATTTTCTTGAGAAATGACAGCAAAACCAACCAACAGCCCTCTTGAACAGAATGGCTGTGGTGTTGCTGTAGTCTCTAACGAAAACAGTTGGTGCTATACACGTATCGTGTACAAGAAAAAAAAGTACTGTAACTCGAAAAATAGAAAGACTCTCATACAATTCGGCAAAATAATTTTATTACACAGAATATCACCAGATTAAGTGTTCGAAAAATCAGAAAAAAAAATTCAATGTTGATATTTTGAAGTTTCTGAAGCCGCAATTGTATGTACAGCACTAGAAGTTGCAACTGGTGAGAGACCTGAAACAATTTTCTTGAAGAAATGACAGCAAAACCTACCAACAGCCCTCCTGAACAAGTTGGCTGTGGTGTTCCTGTAGTCTCTGACAAACACTATAGTCGCAATCGGATCCAAGACTGGGAAGAAGATGATCATCGCGGTACAGTGCTGCATCAGTCTAAACAGGTAAAGTAGGAGGAGCTAGCGAATGGGAACCCACGGTAGCAGCCTCTCGTCTATCAAGGGGAACAAAAATGTTACTGAACCGGGGAAGAAAGTTGTGATGACAGGTATCAGGAACTGAAAAATACTCATTCGCTGGGTTTCAGTACTATTCACCTGAACGCGAAGTGCGTTGAACAACTGCTTCTGAAGGTCCTTCGTACGTTTACTCAAAGTGTTGTCTTCTAGCTTTTTCTTGATCGCGATCCTGAAAATCCACGGTCTTCTATTGGTCATTTTTTTGCAGTTCACCAGAAAATCACAGGAAGGACGACTAGCATAGACATCCATATAGCGGCGAACAGGCCAATGGAGCACTTATCAATGTTCCATTTCCTTGACCCATCTGGATTGATTATCTGAAATTCGGAGAGAGAGTAAGAGAGAGAGAAAGAGAGAAGGAGAGAGAGAGAGAGAGAGGGAGAGAGAGAGAGAGAGAACTCACAAAGTAATGAATACCCGCGAATCCGATTTTTGAAGGGGTTAGATCACTATTCTCCAGAAAGAAAGGTGTTATTTCTAGTAGCTGGCGGTACTCGTTTCCAATCATTGTCATGTCTCCGAAAAAGAGTGAGAGAAGGATTAGAAACCCTGTGATGATGAGGGCAATTCCTCTCTGGGTCTCGAACAGATAAGACCAGTTTGGTCTAAAGTTTAAATATGTACATATTGTGTGTTACAAAAGCCATCACCTGCACAGAAAAACATATCTGTAGAAAAAGTGAAGTGCCAATATCTCCAAACTCGCTCCATACATGGCGAAGAAAGTGATAATCGCAAAAAATGAGACCTGACCTCGATTGGATAAGACACCTTGAGCACTGTATAAAATGAAGCCCGTATTAAAACCTGCGACTTGCTGGAATTACAAGTGTCCGACCCACCGCGGGTTTCGCCTACCGGGAAGACGATCATGTCAAAGGTTGCGTAGGCAATCTCGAAGAGAGTGAAAAGTAACAAAAGATACTTGTAACCACCGAGTTGACTCCTAGTCTTGAAGGCGATGATGTAGGTGAGGTAGGAGTTGAGGATTATGCCTACTGTATCTACAGTAATAATGTAGTAGGTCTTCCTTGTGGATATAATCATTTCTTAGGTGTTGCGGAAGCTTTGAAGTGTGTTTTCTTCTTTTTGTGCTAGGGATATAATAACCGTGAATGGAGTCAATTAGAAAAGGGGATATGTGAGCTATCTGCTATGATTTTTTGAGCAAAAGTGAGAGGGAAAAGGGAGAGAGAGAGAGAGATAGAGAGAGAAAGAGAGAGAGAGAGAGAGAGAGAGAGAGAGAGAGAGAGAGAGAGAGAAAGAGAGGGAGAGAGAGAGGGGAAAGAGAAAGCGAGAGAGAGAGAGAGGGGAAAGAGAAAGCGAGAGAGAGAGAGGGAGAGAGAAAAATAAAATCGATTCAACGGAAGACTCTGTTAATCAAAAATAATGTTTCAATAATACTATGAAAAAATTATATTAATTTATCAATAATGAATTTTCTCGTGTCCACCCTATGTTCATACCACGAAAACTCCGAAGCACATGCATAAAACACACTTTTATTCTTGATTGGCTCCATTCGCAAGTATTATTGCATCCATAACAGGAAGAAAAATACCGATCAACAGAATCACTCGTGAAACCTTCACAACTGGAAAATGCTCATTTCCCCGGGGAAAACCTACTACATGATTACTGTAGATACAGTAGGCATAATCCTCAACTCCTACCTCACCTATATCATTGCATTCAAGACTAGAAGTCAACTCGGTGGTTATAAGTACCTCCTGCTACTTTTCACATTTTTCGAGATCGTCTACGCGATCTACGACATGATCGTCTTCCCGGTAGGCGAAACCCGCGGTGGGTCGGACACTTTTAATTTCAGCAAGTTGCTGGATTCAAGACGGGATACATCTTGTACAGTTCTCAAGGTGTCTTATCCAATCGAGGTCGAGTCTCATTTTTCGCTATCATCACTTTCTTCGCCATGTATGGAGCAAGTTTGGAGATATTGGCACTTCATTTTTTCTATCGATATGTTTTCTTGTGCAGGTTACGACTTTTGTAGTATGAGAGACGTTTACGAGAGGATCTATCAAGAAAAGCGAAAAAGTGCGGTAGAGGTATTCCTATAGCCACTCTCCAAATCGATTATTTAGACGTTGTAAGTTCGTTCGAACAACTTCTAGAAAGTATTCTACAGGAACGAGTGAAAAAATTGACGACTGACTTTTTGAGTAGTACTGCTTTGTCCATAACCTTTTTCATTGGCAGAACCGCATCTCAGAGAATGTAGTACTGTTCAGTCCATACCTCTCTTCATTGGCAGAACCGCATCTCAGAGGATACAAAAATAAATTTTAACTTAAAAAAACATTATTTTTCATTTCAGACCACACTGGACCTACCTTTTCGAGACCAAAAAAGGCATTTTCATCATCATCACGGGATATCTGTTCCTCCTAGCACTGTATTCTGTTAATTTGTATCGAATGGAAAGCGAGTACCTCCAGTTCATAGAAATAATCCCCTTCTTCCTGGATAACAGTGATATGAAACCATCAGAGGTTGGATTTGCCGGAGTTAATTATTATGTGAGTTGATATCTCTTTCGTGAGAATATTCCCAAACTCAGAGATTCAATCTTGATGGAACTATACATTGGAACGTCGACATTTGTATCACAGCTCTGCTGGGTGGATCCTGGCTTTGCAGCTTCGTGATGCTTTCTATTATTTTCTGGTGAGACTATTGAAATCTATTCACTTTTGTGCATTGAATGAGAAAAATAACATCTGCAAGCAACTGACCAACAGAAGATTGTCGATTTTCAGGATCGCGATCAAGAAAAAGCTAGAAGACAACACTTTGAGTAAACGTACGAAGGACCTTCAGAAGCAATTGTTCAACGCACTTCGCGTTCAAGTGAACAATTCTGAAACCTGGTGAAGGCATAATTTTCAGTTCCTGATACCTGTCATCACAACTTTCTTCCCCGGTTCAGTAACATTTTTGTTCCCCTTGATAGACGAGAGGCTGCTACCGTGAGTCCCCCAATCGCTGGCTCCTCCCACTTTTTCGTGTTCAGGATAATGCAGCACGGTACCGCGATGATTATCTTCTTTCCGGTATTGGATCCTATAGCGACTATAGTGTTTGTCAGAGACTACAGAAACACCACAGCCAACTTGTTCAGGAGGGCTGTTGGTAGGTGTCTCTGTCATTTCTTCAAGAAATTCGTTTCAGGTCTTTCATCCATATCGGTTTCTAGTGGAGTGCATAAAGTTGGAGCCACGGAAACGTCTAAGTATCATAATTGAAAATAAATACTATAGATTTCTCTCTCTCTCTCTCAACACTACATTCATTCATACAGGATTAGAACAAAAACCACATGTCGACGCACAATTATGCTCTGCTACCAGTGGTGTCATAGATGTGCAGAACCCTGCTGCTTCGTACTGAGCGCACCTGCAAGCATTTTTCTAACAATAACATTCTGAAACTCACCCTGAGTAAAGATCAGCACAAGGTGAAGACGCCACTTTTCCACATAAACCGAATGTTTTTGCGCAGAGAAGTTTTTGACGAGCTTTGGACATGTATGGACATGAAGCACTGTTAGCGTAGAGGCTTGAGCAAGTGGTCCTGGAGGTAGATCAAAGTTGTAGAAAGTACATTTGAAAAACTCACGAGTCAGTCAAATCGTAGCAGTTGGCATTCATAGTAGTTGTTGCAGTAGTCGTTGACGTCGTTGTAGAAGTTGTTGTAGTCGTCAAATCAGAATCCACTGAAGCCTTACTATTCAAGTGTTACAGTAACGCTATACCGTATCTATAAGCAACCGCGAATGTTGAGATGTAGTACCGATTGTATGCTATAACCGGGGTGGGATTCACACTGCTTTTGAGGGTAACGTTGTTGAACTCGGGGCAGCAGTATCTGAAGTTGTATTTTTCATTGGTTTAAATGATATTGTTTTTTTCAGCGTATTTGAAAACCTTTAATTTTTTTTTAATTTTTTTTTTAATTTCATTTTTGTAATCATTTGGAGCAATTATTCTCCATCCCCTGTGAAAAAAATCAAGTTCCTACGAAAAAAAGTTATGAGCTGAAATGTGATGCGTAAAAAAATCAATCGATAACTTTCAAAAAAATTTATAGAGATCGATTCAACATGATTCTACGAATACCGTCACGTAGTATCGTTGTAGTTGAATGTCTCTGAAAGAAGTTTCGACTGTCTAAAAGTTGAAAAACGCCATTTTTTGGGGTAGTACTGCATGGGTCACTACTGACACCTATGACACCAACTGCATAGCTGTTTTTTGTGGTAAACTTTTCTGCACACCAAAACAACATCTCTCGACTCACATATCTAGCAAAAAGTCTGACCGATTTCAAACTCGCGGCAGTCGCATTTTTGTAAAATGAGTACGGTAGGGTCGGGACTCTCACAACGAACAGTTAGATCTTTGTGGATTTAAATTATTATTCTTACTTTCATTCCATTGAAATTGAAGGCGCATTACTTAATCGTTCATGTATTTCCAAGCGGAACTTCTACGGTAACTAAGTAACCGATTTACGGAGGTCAGACTTTTTTACAGGTAGAGGAAGCTATGTGCGACTGTTCATCGAACAGTTTCATCTGGCGGTCTCTGATCTGTTCATTCCAATCAACTCGCTTACAGGAGAATTTTGAAAATTAACCGATTCAACTTGTCCGACTGGTCTCCTAGGTTTTCAAATACGCTGGAGACGATGGACTTAGTTTTGTAACCTGTGAATCTTATCGAAATTCAGATTTACAGCTTGAAACCGTTTCAAAACTTATTCACAGTTAACTTTGTCTGAATATTGGAAGAACATACAGTACCGTCCATAAAGATACGAACGCTAAGATTTTTTGGCATATGTCAACCTGGGAGTTCCGGATTGGTTGTATTTGTTGTATGTTTTTTTGATTCCGACCTTCACAGTTTTACCTCGGATTAGTCGATTTCTGATCCGCTTCGATTTTCAACTCAACTCCATTAAAGTTACATCCATAGGAGCATTGAGTGTTGTAGACCGCTATGACCTTTAGTTCTATGATTTTACCTTCCGGTGCCTGAAAATGATGGTATTTTCTGTAATTTGATGAATTTCATATCACCTACAGTAATCCACCTACACTTAAATAGCCCAGAATTGAACAGTAGGTCAAAACTGAGAGAACAGTGATTCTAAAGTAGAACTTACAGTAATCCAATAGATACAAAAGTCGTAGTAGTTCCGTGCAGAACTCCAGTTTGTGCTATCACCGAAATTGATCGTAACATTCTGCCATTTCTCGGTTGCTGTTAGCTCTTCTCCGCATCCGACGGAAGGCTGAAAAATCGATATCGATCGATAGTTATTGATTTTTCTAACCAGTTCATTGCATAGGTTTCCACCATAGCCGAGTGGACAATTGCATGTAGAACAGTTTGTGGGATTTGGATAACCACCATTACTACAAGTAGCAGATGTAGAATCAGTGCCTGAAAATTTGAATTCAACAAAAATCGAATCAAAAAATGAATTTTTTATTAATTTGCTTTGGAAATTACAGTTTTTTCAAGTTTTGTTTGATTTATGTAAACATTTTCCAACTTTGTAGAAAAGCATCTTATTCATTAAAAAAAGTGATTCTCATTAGAATTTTGATTGGAAAAAATATCAGAGTTTTTTCTACTTGTTCTCGCCTTCTGTTACCCCAAGTAAAATAAATCTATTCTTGAGGTTAGAACTTGTATCAAATCATATAGATTCAGAGCAGAAGTTTGAAAAAAAATTGGATCTCTTCTTTTACGTCAGAACTCACACAAACAACTGTAATGAAGATTCAACATGTAAATGTCATAGAATGAGATGATTCTACAACCCATCGTGTACACGAAGTTAGTATTCAGGGCGATTATTGAAGGTGATCCGTTGGTTGTGACGAATCTGAACGAAAACTTCAAGTACATTGTTTTCAGCGTATGCTGTGCATGCGCTGTAGCACATGTTGTACACAAGTACAGTATTTTGTTCTTATTAGAGTGGTGAACATACTACAATCCGATCAAACTGTAAACACCAACTTTAATGGTGGTTTAGTTATGGTGACCTTCTCTACTCATCACAAAACATTGTCGATCGCCTGTTTTTTGATCTTGTGCACGTTTTTGTCTTCAACTGGTTTATACCAAACGGAGGACCAGTATGCTTACAAGGGGATTTTGAAAGTTTTTCGATTCGACCGGTCCGATTGGTCTCCTAGGTTTTCGAATACGCTGAATACGATAGGAGTACTCACGAGTTTGCAGCATAATGCATAACGCTTCCATACTCGTAGGGAACCAAGTTCGTCGACAGAGATGCACTATACTCCATGAAGTTTAGCTGAAAGGGTCTCTCTCTCTCTCTTCTCTCTCTTTCTCTCTCTCTCTCTCTCTTTCTCTCTCTTTCTCTTTCTCTACCTGAGATCCAGTCGGAACATCCGTCAAATCAATAGTCACATAAGTGTCCCTATCCGATCTCATCTGGGTGTGAAAGAAACCAAGAGTATGAGTGAACTCATGAGCTGCGGTACCCATCTGA
>OZ022250.1:17008786-17033786 GCA_963978915.1 Caenorhabditis parvicauda | reverse complement strand
AAAAATCGAGTGTGGTGGCGTTT
The DNA here is from genome assembly GCA_963978915.1 of Caenorhabditis parvicauda. Taxonomy (NCBI): domain Eukaryota; kingdom Metazoa; phylum Nematoda; class Chromadorea; order Rhabditida; family Rhabditidae; genus Caenorhabditis; species Caenorhabditis parvicauda. The sequence continues at coordinate 17,033,763 of OZ022250.1, read as the reverse complement.
CAAAAAAGGCGCGAATCATTAGATCCCAATCAATAGATTTAAATTTTCGCTCCGGATGACCGCTTTGCAGCCATCTTTTCGTGTTTTTGCCCATTTATTCCATGAATTCTGCTCAATTTTAGTCCTTAATGAATAAGAAAATTGTTGTTAAAGTTGTTGTAAGATATTTTGGGGAGACTAACCAGTATTGATATCGAAAATGTAGTTGAGGTCTCGATTTGAAAATTTTGCAACTAAGCGATTTTTGACCGACCATCTCTGGTTGTCCCACCCCCCGTTACGCCCACTTTTGGAATGGCCGAATGTGTTGAACCGTGTATGAAGACGTTTTTCATTCATGAAACAGTGAGTCAACAATTTCATTGGTCTTATACTCACTTATCACAATAGTTTCACAACAACCGTTATCAGTGCTCATAAGATTGGTTTTTTCGTACTCAATAAAAAATGCCCACTAATTCTGGATTCCAGCGTGAAGAGGTAAGCTCCAACTAATTCGATGAATAAACTTTGCTTCAGGGTCGTGACCAAGGGTAATTGAACCGTTTCAAGAGATTTCGAGATAGCAAATTTAGAAACTCCACCAGTCATCATATCGACATCCCATCAGTACAAAATGATGCGACCGTAAGTTTACGAACGAAAGTGATGATAGCTTGATTTCAGTCTGTAAACGATGCACCATTGGTCACTAGGTGAGACATATTCAAGACAGAATTTTTTTCTAACGACTTTGACAGATTCAATAGGTTAATTCTGAAATCTTCCAGTGACGACGACCCATTGGACAGCAGATCGTGTTACGACAAGGCCATAGACTGGCTTGGCCCCAGGCAGTCTGGCTATATTAAAAAGCTACGACCATTGAGGACGCATCTGATCATGGTATGTAGGAACCTTGTATTTAGTCGAAGATAATGTGAACTTTGTTCAGAGCGTAAAAGTTACATGAGATTCATTAATATAGTCGTCACCAGAGTGCAAAAAACTTGATTCTAGTTTTAGTAGTGACAGAATATTTTTAATCCAGATGCAAGAGACACTCAAGATCTACCAAGCTGAGCTGGATCGTGAGCTGCAATCCAAATCGACGTCAAGGGACACTGCAGCTCGTGTTCAGAAGTGTGTCAGGGAGATAAATGCATTGACAAGTCGGATACTCCAGTTTTGAATTTCTTGTACATGAACTTCAGCTGGACCCAACTTGAACATAGCTCCTCAGGAAGATGAAATGTTGAGGCGTGTCGCCTATGATTTAGCTGTAGTTGGGCGTCTTATCGAAGAGGTTAGAGAGGGAGAGAGAGAGAGAGAGAGAGAGAGAGAGAGAGAGAGAGAGAGAGAGAGAGAGATGTTCAGGTAATCAACACAGCTCCTGAGGAGAAATCCAGAACGAACAGTCTCCAACTGACTCCAACTCAACATCTCGACGTTCGCATGGTTCTTGCCAAACAATCTGAACCGGCCGGAGATGAGGACAAGAAAGATGCCAAGCAGGAAGATGAGTCCACTGAACCAAAAGGAAAAGTCGACCTTGTAAGTTTCATTATTATTCACAACACTCTGTAAGCACATCAAAAGTCCATTTACAGAAGTCGCTTCGAGACAAAATAACTGCTGTGAGCAATCTTACGGAAACCTTCATCAACTACATCGACGTCAAGTTAGAACATCGCTGGTGGCTTAGGGATCTTATCTACTTCCTGCAGGTGGAGAGAGATGGAGAGATGGAGAGAGGGAAAGAGAGAGACAGAGGGAGAGAGGGTGAGAGAGAGAGAAAAAAAGAGAGAGCGAAATATGCATTTTTGTATTGAAAAAAGGAAGAAGGGTCTCTGAGCGTAGCGAGGACTTTCTGCTTGTATTCAAAATTTGAGAGAGAGAGAGAGAGGGAGAGAAAGAGGGAGAAAGAGGGAAAGAGAGAGAGAGAGAGAGAGAGAGAGAGACCTTCTACCCGAACATTACAGATATCCATTAAAATCTGCCTCCTTCTATTCTCCACTCTATCAGTCGTTTATCACAATGACAAGGTGTTCTCAATCATTACCCTAACAATTTCGGCATCTCAGGTGAAACTACCATTTTCCCACTACATACAAGAATTCCAGGGAATCGTGGAAATCCTGGATCAAGTCTTCTTAAAGAAAGTGAACCCAGAAGACGTTCACATAACTTCTGTCACGTCGATGACCAAGGCTGGGAATTCGATTGCTTGATTTTTTTAAATGAAAATAAATTTTCTGTCAGATTCAGTTCAGTTTTCTCACTATTCATCACTAGAAAGCTGAATTTTTTCGCAAATTTCCGAAAAATTAAATTTAAAAAAAAGTTCACTTTCTAGGTCATACCTTGGAAACCTCGAACTTTAATTTTATATTTTCTTTTTTTCGTCCTAAATTAATAATTCTTTCATCTTTTGAGTCTTAATGAGTCAGTTCTACCCTATGTAAAATCTTTAAGATGCAAAATGAGTTTTGTTACGAAACTCCCTCCTATCTCCACGGATCCGAGGTCTCCCATGAGTGTAAAACGTCAATTCCGGATTTTCTAAACGAGTATGAGGTTGTGGACGACTATGTTGCTTCGGTTTGCTCAACAGAAACAGGACAATTTTTGCCTATTGAAGGTTTGTTCAAACTGAATTTTGAAATGGGCTTGTTATAAGATGTGAAAACGAAACTGAAGAAATTTGTTGTGACCTCCACTGGACAAGCAGAAGATAAACGTGACGATGATAGACTCAAGAAGTTTCTTTTCGATCCGGACAGCTGTAGTCAGTTTGCGGTAGGTAATTTTGTAAAAATACAAGTATAAATTCCAGGTGAAAATGAATCGACCTGTACAAAAAAAGCAACCGAAATTCTTCCAAAAGTTCACCTTTGTTGTTTCAAATTGTTCCAGTGAGAATTTGTTGCTGCTTATGGAGTTGGAGATACTTATGAAGAAAGAAGTGAGTTTTGAAATAATATTTCTCGTATTTCCAAGTTCAGATGACCGAACTTATCCGATCACGTAACATGGAGGTCGATGAAATTTCGAAGAAGTGTGAAAAAGTTCTCGAAGAAATGACCGACGTTCATCCACACAAGTTGACTGTTCTCAATGAGAAGTTGAGGGTAAGATTTAACGGAACTAGAAATGAGTTTGATCAAGTCAGATGGGTAAAATGATAAAGTTTTCACGTTTTCAATTTCAAGATATTCATTTTAATTTTGAAATGATCCAAATGTTTGTGAGTATTCTTTGAAATGGGTTTAGATGTATTTAACAGGCAAATGAATAAAGTTCTCACGTAGAAAATGTTTCCACGTTTTCAAATTCCAGCGAGACGTTTCTTTTCAGTTTGACTTAAGAATTTCCTCTCGCAGTTCCTGGTTACAAAGGTAAAGGCGTCGAGTTCAGTTCCATTCAATGGTTTATTTTTTGCAAAGTGACAGAAATTAGCCGTTAAAACAAGATGATTCCGCTTTTTGTCCATAAAAGTGAAGAAGTTACATTTTTAGCAAGTATACGCCGCCTACACTAACCAAGTTGCTGATCTCAGCGAAATCCAGAGGAAACGATATCGGAAAGCTGTGGATAACCTCTATAATCGTGGTAGTTTTCCAGCAGATGTAATAGAAGAGACTGGGATCGACAAAATTGATAGGTTCTTTTTTTCGATTACAAAAGTTTCATGCACCTTCTCCTACTATGCAAGAATGTGTCGCAAAAAAAATTCGAAAAATGAAAATTTGAATGCAGTTTCATTGAATTTTCTTGTAAAAATGTATTTTTTAGCACAAAAATAAAAATGAGGAAATTTGAGTTCAAAAAATCCTTTCAGTGCATCAACAATACTAGAAAGACGACCAGAGTCTAGATTGACGGATGGAATCAACGAGAGTTTCACCATTTACATAGGTAATTTTTCTTTTTTCCATGAAAATTGCATCAATCACTACTTTTCTGCCATCTGTGATAGTTAAACTTGAAACGTTGGAAAATGTGCAGCTGTTTTCATTCCAAATGACTTTCTCTACGATTTTAACACACCGCGACTCATTCCAACTCATTCGTAATGTTCAGAACAAATAGTATAGCTCTCGTTTTTTGTATCAGCTGTCAAAGCAACATTTGTTTTGCATGGAATCGATATGGGTCACTAAACTGCGAAAATCGTACACTAGTCCCGGAGTGTACATATTTTTCAACCAAACTGAAATTACCGTAATACCACAAGCCTCAAACACTAATACCAATTCATTATTCATTCCCGAGGATTGGAGATTATGGCCGTCTGTTACATTGCGCAGCACAAATCTCTGAAGGATTAGAAGTGAGCGGTTGACGTTTTTCGAAGTCTTTCCTTGTTTTTTCTCGAAATTTGCAGTTTCGAGAATGATTCTTCCTATCTTCTTATGATAATCTGTCAAAGTGACTTTGATTTTGATTTTAAATATTTGAATTTGTACTGAAGACTTTGAAGAAGAAAGAATTTGAAAATTTTGAGATATTTTGAGTACTATATTCGTTATTCTTCTCATTTTCAACACAACTTCCACGAACTCGGGTGAAAAACGGATAGGTTTACTAGAGTTTGTGAATTAAAAAATAACTAACCAACTTATTATGTCTCCTGTTTAATCGATTTTATGTTCACATGATGAAATTCGTTAAAAATGTTTTATTTCGGGGTTTACTCGATCTTTTTCACTTCCAAGTTATGATTTTGGAAAGAAAATGACTTCTGTGTACAGTGTAAGATCTGCAGTCAATAGTAATTTACCTTTCATCATAAGTTAGGGTAAAGTTAGGAAAACAATTTTTGTAAAGATCTGAAAAGAGTATACTGAAAAAGGAGGTTTTAGCGGTGATTTCTCAAACTTTCCAAATCTGCAACATGAGATTTTGTTTGAATACGAGCTGAAACGTACCAAGGAAATTATTGAATACTTCACACACATCGCATACCTACTCAGAGAAGTCAACTCTGATTGGGTCCAAAAAAATCAGATTGGATCCTCCCACATACTTTAATCTTAGTTGTTAATAAATAAATCCTATCTAACTCGAGTAGATATCACTTCTAACCTTCGCTCCTGACAGTTTCCAATCGGAAGAAAATGTATTTCAAAATACTCGTGCTGACCAGAATTTCATCGCGTTATTTGGGTTCGGTGAGAAAATAAGTCTCCGGGGCATCATAGTTATTTGATGGATTTTATCAGATTGGAACCAGTTCTGTCAGATTGGATCCAATTAGCAGTTTTTTAATTGTTGGAAAATGGACCTATAATCATGGTGACACATCATGATGATTCATTCCATAATACTTTTGTTCATGATCTATCTGTTAACTCAAGTTTCGAGTACATCTGGAGCATTTAAAAGTAATCAGCAAAGTCAACTCTGATTGGATCCAGTAAAAATCAGATTGGATTCCGGTTTTTCCCAAACTAGATGTGGTTGGATCCAATCTGAGTTGCCTTCTCTGAGTATGCTAGAGCTGGAGTGTGTAATGTGATTCATGAGAGCCCAAGGTTACCCCACGCGTTTACATCATGAACTCGCTCTTGAAACTTTCAAGCTATCATGTTCACTGTACTGATTCTTGGTTCCCTATCAGTTTGTGATGTTTCCTTTTTGTTTCGCCCCTGCTAGACAAATTTTCCTACGATCAAAATTCGGTTCTTGTACTTTCAATGATTGTTAATTTTGGAAAACTGGTTCCCGAAAGGTAATATGGAATGTTTTTGGAGATTAAAATCGCGTTATCAGTTTTGAATAGAGTTTTCAATATCGCTCTCTCTCTCTCTCTCTCTCTCTCTCTCTCTCTCTCTCTCTCTCTCTCTCTCTCTCTCTCTCTCTCTCTCTCTCTCTCTCTCTCTCTTCTCTCTCTCTCTCTCTCTCTCTCTCTCTCTCTCTCTCTCTCTCTCTCTCTTCTTTCTCTCTTTCTCTCTCTCACTCTCTTTCTCTCTCTCTCTCTCTCTCTCTCTCTCTCTCTCTCTCTGTCGTGTTTCCCCATCATGCAAGAACTCCATGCGTACTATGTGTGTGCAAGCCTCTTGAAATGATTGTTTGTTTTAAAGTTTGCCCTGGAGTCGGCCACATTTTTTAAAAGTTTCATACACTCAAGTTACTCGCTTCTGTAATTTTTGAATGAAAATTACAATTTTATACTTTATCATGAGAAATAAGTGATAAATTGATGAAATATAATGACTCATTTTTGAATTCTAAAAATTTTGTTTAGTATTTTAGTTACCTGAATTCTTCCCTACGAGACTCATCATGAATTTCCAGGTGCTCAATTGAAGTCGATGCACAATGCATGTATCACGACTGTGGACACACTAACTAATCTTTGCCAGACTTTCGAGGTAATTTTTCTGTAGTAATAATAAGAATTTTATTTAAATTTTGAATATATCAGTTGGGCGTAATTTAAAATAAGTAAAAGTGGGATTTTTATGAAAGAAATTACCATTTTTGTCGAAAATGCTAATAGAAGGCTGGAAGTTAAAGAAGTTTAGGTCACCAAGAGGTACTATCGCTAAGTAACGAATTTTAAAATTATCACAATTGAAAATGGTTGGAAAAAATTCTAGAAAACTTGGCGAATAACACAGTTTTACTTAAGTCAATCGAAATGAAGATGAGTTATCCTCGAAATGTTAGAACTTTTTGTTTTGACATTTTTCGAGAAAAGAATTAGCCTAGATCGTCGCGTTTAACAAATTGATACTTACTTACTTTCTGTCAGAAAGGTTGTTATCCCAACCTTACCTGAGCTTATCATCAAAGGAAATTGCTGTTGGCTACAGTTTGCAGATCAAGATTAAGACATGACGTGGGATTTATATGATGAGAAGGGAGAAAAATTAGCAGTTTGTCTAGCTCTAATGATCGCAGTACAATGTAATAACTCGCCCAACACTTTTCGCATTAATACGAGAACACTGCATTTCCAATCGGAAAAGTGACGCTCATAATCTCTCAATGCGAAATGCACGAACGATCAGCATTCTGATCGTTTCCACTCACTTTTATTGAACCAGTCTGAATGATTCCGTCAATGTTTTCACATTCAGGATGACTGGACAACTTGCAATCGACTCGATACGGCAACCAAGCTGTATGCGAGGAATCTCACTGGAGTCGTCTTGTTGGTGCCGAAAGATCCTCTTTATCATGTTAATTCGTCTTCAGGTGAGAATTTCTAGATGTGTCGAACGCCCATTGTTTCGAAATTTATGGAATTCGAAAGAAAGTTATTCACAAAGAACTTAACTTTGATTCGATCCAGAAAAATCAGGCTGAGTTGCACCTCCAATCGGGATGAAATATATTTCAATATACCTGTGCTAACAAAAGATTTATAGTGTTATTTGGGTTCGGCGAGAGAATAATTCTCCGGGGCATTATAGTTATTTGAAGGATTACATCAGATTGGATTCAATCTAGATCCAATTTGCATGTTTTTACTTGATGGGAAATGGACCTATAACCATGATTACACACCATAATGATTCATTCCATACAACTTTTTTCACGATCTAACTCAAGTTTCGAATACTTCCGGAGCATTTAAAAGATCTCAGAAATGTCAACTCTGATTAAATCCAAACAAAATCACATTTCATTCCAGTTTCTCCCGGATTAGATGTGGTTAGATCCAATCAGAGTTGACTTCTCTGAGTAGGTTAAGATCGATCAATTGAAAAAAAAAACATGAACGTTTGAGTTTTGTGGGAGTTTTCGATCTTAACCACTAACCTTCTCTTGAATTCCATAAATTTCAAAATCCAACAAGTGCCCCTAATGTGCTGTAATCAGGACGGATAAAAGCCATTTCTCATCTGAATTCATTATTTAAGCCTTTTTCCGCGTCTGCGAACAGTCAACAGAGCTACACTTCGACTGCCTGGCGGAACAGTTGAAGAAGATTAGAGAAAGTGTGAGTCCATCGAAGATTTTGTCTAATATCCAGCCGAAATTCTTTTTTGAAATTAGTTCCCCCCGTTTTCAAGACTCGGATCTTCACAAAAATTGTTTTTTCCAACCTTAACTAGGCTTATAATGAAAGGTGAATTACTGTTGCCTTTAGATTGCAGATTGAGATTACGCGAGATTTCAGTGAAAAGTGAGGAATATTAGAAAAACTGTCGGATTTTAGTTTAACCATTACCATATTTTTGTAAGATGTCCATGAAATTTCGAAGCGATCAAAAAATTAGCAACTCGTTTTTTTGTAGTAACTCCGAACAATCTTGATTCTTATCAGTTTCCCTCAGCGAAAAAGAATCTTAATCTTTGTATCTGAAGTCTCTAAATTCTCTAAATCGAGTGTTTCAGACAAGGATTGCTTCGATTAGAAGATCAACTAGAGAGACTTCGCAAGAAACTGAATCGGTGATTTTTCTGAATCAATTTTCTGTTCCTTCTCTAAAATTTGAAAAAAAAAAACAATTTTGAACTATTTTCTCATCAATAATGACTGAAGTTCAAAAACATCAACCATATGGGTTATTTTCTCATCGATAATTTGAAAAAAACCTTTAAAATTTGAAATAAAAAGCAACCATTTGGACTATCTTCTCACTGATAATCTGAAAAATGTCTTCAAAATTTGCAATAAAAATCAACCATTTGAACTATCTTCTCACTGATAATTTGAAATTGTTTTCTAAAATGAATTTAAAAAAATCATTCGTTTAAACTATTTTCTTATAAAAATTCAAAAACGGTTCTGGTAGAATTGTAGAAAATATGGAAAATCTTGTTCTAGACAACACGATACACTAGCAATGAAGTGACTCTGAGCGTGGGTGACGTCTACTGCACACGTCACTCGAATTTGCATCGAGCTCAGCTCGTATATCATCTGGTTGTAGATGAACATCTCCAGTCTGCTGATATTTCTAGTCGGTTAGTTGTTTCAGTCCGGTTTTCAAGTTTTTATTCCCAAATCCAGTCAAATTTATTCATATAAAGACATTTCTCTACAGAAATCATAGTTGTGGAATGAAAAAAGCATTAAAATAGTCCAAAAAGACTCATTTCTGAGTTTCTAGGAAAAAATAGAGTCTTTGAAAACATTTTTAACACAGTTTCATTGAATTTAAAAATTCCTACTCCTCATAGATCCATTACAATCCTGATAGACAAAATTCAGACACCCATGTCTCAACGGCATCAGGAATGCGATCAAAATGACGGCGAAATTCGGAATTTCGTCGATTTACCTACCACTGTTGCTGATTGATCGCCCAGATGAGGTAATTTTAGTCAAAATTTGTGGAAATTAGAGAAGTTTCAATTTTTGAGGGGTTTACCTAGGAAAGTACCCCCGAAAAAACTCTCAATGCGAAATTTTACAATTTTCATTTTTTCAAAATTTGTTTTTCTTTAAAATAATTTGGAGAATGTTTTTGTTAAATGTAAAACTTGCCTATTGCTTCACATAGCTTCCTCTACCTGTAAAAAAGTCTGACCTCCGTAAATCGGGTAGTTAGTACCGTAGTAGTTTCGCCTTGAAATACAAGAACGATTTACGTGATGAGCCTTCAATTTTAGAATGGACTGAAAATAAAAAAAATATTTAAATCCACAAAGATCAAACGGTTCGTTGCGAGAGTCCCGACCGTACCGTACTCATTTTTTTACAAAGGCGCGCGTTTGAAATCGGTCAGACTTTTTGCTAGATATGTGCTTTTCTATCAACTCATTGTATTTTCAGTCTACCACGATCAACTGGTGCGTGAAGCGAGCTGAATTGGTCTACAAATGTGTCAAAGGATACTTAATGGAGGTAATTTCAAATTTTTATATAAATCTCTAGGTTCTTTACAAAAAGTTGAATAAATCCAGAAATATTGTATATCCGCTAAATGAACTGGGTATATAACGATTTCAATATCCTTTTCCCTGATTTTATTTCACAAAAATAGAATTTTTTAAACGGTACTCGGAAATCGGAAAGAAAAAAGAACTATTTTTTAACGTTTTGTTTTAAATATGCGTGATAAATTAACCAAATGGTTGCTTTTTTTCATTTTTATCGAGCCATTTTTTTATTTCAGTGTCTTTTTTCCTCATTTTTACGAAATTCATCTCACAAAAATAGAATTTCTTTGAACGGAAGTGGAAATGCCCTGCAACTCTGGTTTCTACTCCTAATATAATGTTCACTATAATGCGTTTTCTAGGTTTGCGGTGGTACACAACTCGACAACGTACCACACTACAACGTCCACTTTGTCCTTCCATCCGGTCTGTCTCCTATCATCTACAACTCGATCTCGACAATGTTCCCAACAGTCTTCCATTTGGTTCCATCGGTTTCGGTAACAATAGACTAGTGATGTGGTTACAGTATGTTTTATTCTGTCAGAATTCCATTTCTCATTAAGAGTCACTCTCTTATCGTAGTTTCCTGCATTGGAGAAATCACTTTTAAACGGAAACTTGATAACATACAGTTTGCGTTTGGTCCGTGATCATTGTTGTACTTTCTAGCCCTATCGAGAAATTTTCGAAATAAGCCTGAATGGTGGTTGTTTACGGGCGTCCTGTTGCCCTATTTGTGGGCGACGCCCTGATGCTCTATTAGACGGGCGCCCTGTTGCCCTATTTGTGGGCGACGCCCTGATGCTCTATTAGACGGGCGCCCTGTTGCCCTATTTGTGGGCGACGCCCTGATGCCCTGTTTGACGGGCGTATTTTTCCGTTTTTGGCTCTGGTGTAAAAAAAAACCTGACCCGCCAAAATGGCGATTTGTGAACGCCACCTCGATAGCTAGGCGCCCTTATGCCCTATTTGTGTTACAAGGGCGCCTGCACCACCAAGGTGCACAAGCAGTTTCACCAAAATGATTGAAAATCTGAATTGAAAAAGTGTTAAGTATTAAATTGTATGTAAATAAGCAACCCAATTTTCTCTGTCCCCCGTCTGTGATATGTAAATAGTATTCTGAATTACTTTTTTTTTAAATATAGGACCTCTCGTGAAGTATTTTAGTCCGTGTATTTATGAAGAGCACTGAGTTTTCTCTTTATTTTCATCCAAAGAAGAAGAATTTTGAAGTCTTTTTCACCTGGGTAACATTTCAGTGGTGCCGTTTGAAAATTGTAATATTTTGAACGATTTCCTTTTTATTCGCTTGGATAAGTGATAATTTTGGCAAATTTAACGTCTCCTTTCAAAGACAAATGAAAAGAAAACGAAAATACTCACGATAGTCCTCTACTGTGATACACGAAAAATCTGTGATGTATAATTCAACCTCTAACCCTCACTTAGATTCCGCTTTCATTAACTATTCCCCCCAAAAAACAATAAATCATTCTTTTTTATGTGCTCGTCTCTGATTTTTGCTCTATCGGGTCCAGTCCCGTCATTTATCTATCTTTCTCCTATTCTATAAATCGCGCAATATGGATTCAGACAGCATGCCCAAGTCGGCATCGACGACCTTGCTTCAGGACAATTGTAGGAAAGAAATGTGAGTTGTTGATTTGAAAAAAAAACATATTCCCAAGTCTTTTTGTGAATTATAAAACGTAAAAACAAAATAGAAATGTACCGCGAAAGTGGATTCGTTTTGAGTAATAATGCGGATTCGCATGGGCAGTTGCTCCAGCAACCTTTTCTTTTACGAAATTTGTATCAAAAATCTAATTAACATGGAATTCTTCGAAAATAAACGAGCAATCTCGCTGTCAAAATTACGTTGAATACTAGTTTTTAATTTTTAATAAATGACAAATGGCCCACTTTTCCTTAAGCAAATTATTGGATGCTCTTTTTTTTTATCTTGATAGGGTCTTAAAATCATTTATGATTTCAATAAGAAAGTCTGGATGAGTAAACTTGAAAACAAAGGGGGCTCGAGCGTAGAGAGGAATACGTGATTTTTTCAATTTAAAAAATGAATTTTCAGACTTGGTGACGAACAAAATGAGAAACCACTAGTGATAGTTCAACCGACAAAGACGGGACGAAAGAAACCTATCAATAATGATGTAAGCTTAATATGAATCATTTACAAAAATTATTTTCTCAGTACATGTACTTTGACTACAATGCCCTTCAACATATCACAAGTAATCCGGTTTCAGAAAAGTGAGTGTTTTTCTTTTTAATATTTTGAAAAAAATCACGATTTGGTTGGAATAGTGAGAATATAATATTCAATTAATTTACGAAGATTAATGTTCTGTTAAAATTATAAATATCGTTCTCTGACGTTTAGTGGATTTGTTAGGCTTGGGAAAAACAATAGTATGATTTATGGAAATTAGGAAAGTTCAAAAATTATTTGTTTTGTTAAGATGAGGAAAATGTTAATTTATCTGTTTTATTGAAGTAGTGAAAATCGAAAATTCAAATTTTAATCATTCAAGGTACACGTGGCTAGGCCAGCGTCTAGGACTCACATTCAAGTTGATGCGTAGCGAGTCGAAGTTAGTCAAGACCCTGCATCATAGCCATGGATTCACGGAGGTGAGAGAACTAGATTATTACGGTTCCTAATTGAAATATTGCAGTGCTCTAGTAAAAATCAACATGTTAGTGTCATATGGGCCGGAGCGCCAGTCAAAAGTGTCAAAATGAGAGATTTGCAACCATGGTGAGTTTCAATCTTATAGGATTTTACAAAAATTCCCATTTGACGAGAAAAATCATTGAATATTCTAGTTTTGAAGAAAAAACTTCGTAAAATATTTTAAATTGAGATTCCTTTCAATGTTGACCAAGAATAAAACGGAAAAATCACTAAGCTATGGTTTCCAACTCAATTTTAACGGAATTATGGAGAGTTAGATTGAAGATTTTGAAAAGAAAAAAATAAAAATAAAATTTTTAATGTCAATGTCGAGTTTTTTTGCGAAATTATTCATTCCTGTTTTTATACTTTTCTCCAATGGATAAATCCCACACTTCTGAATAATTCAAACCGTTCCGAATCTCTATAGTTGAGATTTGTCAAAATTGATAGCGTTCGTATTTCTATGAACCATGTAATTTCAGGCAAAGATTGAATCAGTTCCCACGCTCGACGGAGATCACGAAGAAGGACAGACTGTTCGAGAACATTGAACGAGCAAAGTCCATTTTCGGCGATGCGTTCAATTTTGTGAGTAAAGTTTAGATATATGAAAAGTCTAATAGAATGGAATCTAGCCGAGTTTGAAAAATGAATTTCGATGAAAGTATGTTTTTCTCAAGTTAATACGAAAAAGTGTACTGAATCGTTTTTATTAAGAATCATTTTTTCATTTATCTTTGTCGACACCTCAAATTTTAGGCTTAGGTAAGGTTCAAAGCACTAGTTAGGTACGATGATAAGATTTGATCAAAGTTTAAACTTGATTATCACAAAAAAAATTTTCACCTTGTAAGCCCTCCTTGAGGAAATGATTCTTAATAGAAACGATTCAGTACACTTTTTCGTATTAAGTGTTTTTCTCAAAATGGCGGCAAAATTTAAAATAAATTGAATAACGAGGGATCTTCAAGAAATTCGAATTTTATATGTTTTTCCTAGAAAGAAAAGATGGTCATTTGATATTTTTGAGAATAAATAGGTGAAGAAAATTTTTCTACAAAAATAAAATTAGATGTTCGACTTTTCTCACAAAAATGTAAAATTTAATTTGATCATTTTTTTTTTCGAATGAAAACGTTTAGATACTCGAATCTAATTTAAATAACTTCTATTTTTTCAGAATGAAAACTATAAATTCCTGAAAGTCAAACTTCCAAGTTAATTAGATATTTGACTTTTCTCTAAAAAAATGTAAAATTTAGTTTCAAGAGCTCCCACTTTGTCGCCATGAAAAATAAGTCTTCAGATTCCTGAATCTTATGTGACTCCACGTGAGAACGAAAGGCTTAGAAACGCTCTGAACGATCTTCAAAATCGGATAAAAACGGGAGAAGAAGAAGTGAAATACCCCGGAGAGTACATCGTGAAGCCGACCAATTCGAGACAAGGAAAAGGGATATTTTTCATCAATCAGGTAATTTTTTAGAAATTATTCATCAAAATTGCGTCTAAAAAGTGATATTAATAACTCATTCGAGAAGATAGGTTCGAAACATGCAAAAAACCTTGTTAAAATTTAAAAATAATAATTTTTTCGATTTGAAAGAAAATGATTAATCAGGAATTTTTCTAAGATCATACATTAATATTGTGACTAAAAAGCGGAGTTGATGAATTTTTCGAAAGGAAAGAATAAAATATAGCGATAAGCGAGAAAACTCTAGAAAAGAATCGGTAAAAAAATTAATTTTTTACATTGAAAATGCGACTAGCAAGCGGAAATGTGAGAAAGTGAGAAAAATCGACGGATTGATTAATTTTAATAATTGGAACACACCCCATCCATCATGTTGGAAATGTCGTCTCATAAGCGAAATCAATGATTTATACATGAAAAACGAATGAAATAGTGTTATAACCGAGAAAAAACCTTCAAAAAAAGACAGAAAATGAGTTTTATTAACAAAAAAATGTTACAGATGTCAGAAATGCCAGAAGACTATACAGGGTCACTGCTCGTCTCAAAGTACCTCTCCAACCCGCTTCTCGTCAATGGATTCAAGTTCGACTTGAGGATCTACGTCGCAGTCACATCGTTCTATCCCCTCGTAGCATACGTCTACTCGGAAGGTCTTACGAGGTGAATTTCAATAGTTTGTAATCTTTTCGAAGTAACAACACCAGGGCTGTTCACGAAATTAACGATTAAACATCCTTTTTTTGACTTAATACGAAAAAGTGTACTGAATCGTTTCTATCAAGAATCATTTCCTTAAGGAAAGCTAACAAGGTGAATTTTTTGTGATAATCAAGTTTAATCTTTGATCAAATCTTAGCATTGTACCTAACTAGTGCTTTTAACCTTACCTAAGCCTAAAATTTGAGGTGTCGACAAAGATAAATGAAAAAATTATTCTTGATAGAAACTATTCAGTACACTTTTTTGTATTAAATTCCTTTTTTGTTGAGTTCGGTTTAACGGTTTTGGTAAAAAAAATGAAAAAAAAATCATTTAACGTTCAACGATTTCGTTAAAAGTAGAAATCCCGTCAATTTAACACTTAATGGATCCGTTGATAATAACTTTATTCCTTGAAAATAAAGTTCATAAGCTTCGTGAGGGCCAGCAATAGCCGCCATGAGCACAGATAATGGGCGTGGGAACCGTAGGAGAACCTTTTGAAAAGCTGCTCCGGTCAGGACAGTTGTGAAATTTTTGCAAAAAGTACGTTGGATATGTTTGTAAGATAACCAGAAGGAAAGGAACTGAATATGATTGTTAGTAGTGGTAGAACATTGGTGTTAGTTGTTCGACAGGATATTCAGATCAATTCCAACCAGTAGTCTGACAAATTGTATTAGACCGTAATTTAAGAAGGTTCCCAACAGTTAATAGAACAGGGTTTAGTAATTGAAGACAGAATAGAATAGTAATTATGAATACCGTAGGCGATAGAAGGAGGAACTCATCTCTGCATGTATTCAGAACTGCTGTAGACCGTAGATATCGCTGGTTGAATTTTCAGTGGTATGTCTAAATTTTAAGAAATGAGTTGGAGGAGGTGGCCAGAACGGCCACAATCAAAGAAGATTCTGAGGGATGTCAGAAAATAATTTTGAGTTAGGTAGTGTTTTAATGATTTTCTTGACATCCCCCAGTCTCAGCTCATTTGGAAATAAATGGCAGACACGATTCCATAAGGGCACCGCGGTCGACAAGAATGGACTGGTGACATTAGGGTTGAGAGAAATACACCAAGGTCTACGTTGAGATTTGCTTAACTTTAAGTATCTATCTAAGTTCGGATAATAAGTTAATTTTAACAGGATTTTTGCGAGAGATAATAAAATACGATTAGTTCTTTCTCGAGAGATGCTAGGGCAGCCTGCTATAGAGAGTCGATGACTATATGACGAGAATTTTATGTTCAGACGACAGAATACTATACGAGAATAGTATTTCGTTAAAGTGAAAAAAAAACGTTGATTTAACTCCCCATAATTTTGTCAAAATCAAAGTGATTTTTCCGTTTTTTTCTTGATAAACATTGCATTTTCCAACAAAAGTAGCATCAAAAATGAAATGAATGTCAATTTGACAGATTTAACGGTTAATTTTCGTTTAATTATATAAATTCTTGTCATTTTCGAAAACTTTGTTCGTACTTTAGAACATCGTCTCTGTAAAAATTGACGTTTTGTCAAAACTATCGATTTTCTTCTTTTAGGTCAAAAAGTTTTGAAAAAATTGAAAACTTCATCCGTAACCACCAACGTTCAGACTCGCTTCAATGCAGTACGACAGCTCAGCATCAAGCTCTTCAAGCAACGAGTTTATCCATCTCACAAACTACTCGATCAACAAGAATAGTGATAGTTTTGTTAGGTATCGCGGTCACGCGACGCGGCTCAAGGAAAGATTCAGGAATGAAAGCATGACTTCTGAAGATCTCGGCCACAAGTGGACCCTAGGCGCTCTCCTAAGACACCTACAGAAGCTTGGAAAAGACTCGAATCGTGAGTTATCCATCTTTTACATGTAGAAAACGTTTTTTCTTCAGTTCTGATGCTAAGAATAGAAGATCTCATCGTGAAAAGCCTGTTGTCGATCCAAGGAACAGTGACGTCGATGAGTAGGTGAGGGTCTCAATTACTGTACTTCTCAAAGTTACTGTAGAAACAGCCAAAGTATGATTTTGTTGAAATTGACCTACAAAAATATCGAAGGTAATTTTTTCCTATTATCTAATGAAGTAGGTTACTGTAAAATCGAAAAGTAAGTGAGGTATGGAGTCACTTCAAAGTTACTGTAGAAACAGTCACAGTATGATCATTTTAAAATTTTACCTACAAAAATTTTGACGGAAGTTTTTACTGTAGAAAAGTATGATCGAGTTGAAATTGATCTTAACGATTCTCGAAGTTAGTTCTATGAGCTGATGAAGTAGATTACTGTAAGATTTTCATTTAAAAAAAGACTAAATTCAATAATCCTGTTCAGATCAGTTCTGAAGTATGTAGGCACAAACTTTGAACTTTTCGGTTTTGACGTTCTGGTCGATGACGAAATGAAACCATGGTTGCTGGAAGTCAACTTAACTCCGAGTTTGGCTTGGTAAGATTTGAATTTCTTGAGATGAGTACGGTAATGTTTTTCTCTCAAATCACTGTGATCGCTTTGTATCCAGGTTGCTTTATGATACGATGTAATTCAACATTAAACAATCGATACACAGAACATGTAAAACATCTGGCTGCTTACTGCTGAGATGTGTACGGATTCTAACGCTCTCCAATGAATGCGCGCTGTCTCGCATGTTCCTTACGCGTCGACGTCTCGCTATATAATGTACTCTCTCGCAGGCACCCTAGCATACCTGGGAGAACGTCAAGCGCCACGTGAACTTTACTAACACGATCCAACAAATCACACACACCGAGCTAAGCGCAGTGGAAAAGTGTCGGATCAAGCAGCGATGGGAGGCGACCAATAAGCAGCGAGCACAATCCCCGCCCCTTCGTAAATCCTGCACCGCTGTAGATTAAATTACAGTTACTGTGGTTAAAAAACTTTTTTCTGACGTTTTTTCTCGAAATTCATGATAAAAAGCTAGTTACGAAGGAAAATTACATGATTTGCAATTTTTCAACAGCAATTGGCGAAACAAATTTGCTTGTTAAGATGAGAAAAATAGGAGAAAATGATGAAAAATGATGTGCGAACGCGCCCTACAGCGAATTTTCGTTCAATATAATTTGAGTGCAACGCGTCCAATCAATAACGATCACCGTCAGCTAAAAGTTCAGCAAATCTCTCTATATTTATTTTGCAAATTGCAGCTAACGTTGATTTTTCTTTCATAATAAACTCGGGTAAGATAAGGGGAACAACTTTTGTGAACAACTGAGTCTTGGAGATGCAATTACACATGATTTTATCACAAATCTTCAGCAAATGGCTCTATATTCATTTTGCAAACTGCAACCAAAAGTAATTTTCTTTTGTAATAAGCTTAGGTTAGGTTGGGAGAACAACTTTTGTGAAGGGCCAACTCTCGGACTCCCTTATTTTCTAACTTCTGTGCAAAAACGCAAGTGAGTATAGAGAGATTTGCGAATGGTCTCCGTTACTAACGTTCACTTTCCCAAGGGTCCTCTTTCACTGACACAACGTGAATTTGTTTTCAGTGACGCTCCTTTGGATTCACTGATCAAGACAAGAATGATGGCCGATCTAATGAACCTCTCATGTGTACCGTTGATCGAGAAGAAGACCATCGTCTCATTCACTTCATTGAAGCCGACCATTAGTAAGGGTTTCATTTGTCAGAAGAATATCATATTTCCAGAATAGAAAGTTCAAAACAATATTCTAGTTTAGTTCTTCAAAAATCACTATTTTCATGAAGTATCGATTGATTTTCAGACCAGTCAGAACAACCAGAAGAAGACGCCGATGAGATTGAGGTTCCAGTGATGACGATGAACAAAAGACCAGTCGGAATCAAAGTGGGTTTTTTAATGAAAAAATTGAATTTTAAAATTTTTTAAATATTTTTATTTCGGATTTTTGAAATTTAGATGTTCTGTTCAAAATTTTTCACAGGTTTATTCGTTATTTTGTGTTCGAAAACTCAAAAAGTCGATTTATTTATATCAATTTTGAAATTTAGAAAAAAATTAATTTTTACTTGAAAAACCGTTCGTGTTGTTTTATTTGAAAGTTTAAGACACGATGAATAAATCGATGTATTTTTCAGCGAAGCGTTCTGAATCGCAAACTCGCATCAGGAATCCAATTCCCAGCGAAACAGAAGATGGAGACAATCATCAGAAAGTTCCGCGCGGAAAGTGAACGCAACGGAGAGTTCATCCGCGTTTTCCCACGATCCGGCACCTGGAACGTCTACAGTGGAATCATGGAAGATCTGGGGCAAGACGACTTCGATCAGCGTCTCTACGCAGAAGTCATCGGACCAGAGCGGGCGGTCAGAGAAGCCAGTATCGAGAAAAGAATGAAGAGGAGTGTATCGAGGTGGGCTTTCGCCTAGGATTCAGAAAAATGATTGAATCCGTTTTTTGTGATGCGCTGTGGTCGCGAAATCGAAAAAATCCGCTTGGCAGCATGTTTTCTACCGCTCGGCGCGGAATTAACTTAGAAGCACGTTCTTTCCAAATTATACAGAAGCCCGAGAAGATCCCCGAATTCTCAATCAGTTAACCCTGTATCTCAGCAAAAATAGAAAAAAAGATGCTAGGTAGAATTTTTTCTTAAAAAACGCGAAAATGATAACATCGAGTTTTTTTTCAAAACTGAAAAAATTCATCATCTACTTTACTGGATCTCACACTGCGCTAAGCGCAGTAGAAACGTGTCAGATCAAGCAGCGATGGGAGGCGACCAATAAGCAGCGAGCACAATCCCCGCCCCTTCGTAAATCCTGCACCGATGTAGATCAAATTACAGTTACTGTAGTTGAAAAACTTTTCTCTGACGTTTTTTTCACAATTTTTCGATAGAAATATGATACGATGTAATTTTGCAATTTTTCGATAGAAATCGTCAAAACAAATTCGCTTGTTAACGTGAGAAAAATAGGAGAAAAGGATGAAAAAAATATTGATGTGCGAACGCGCCCCACGGAGTAACGAGATCAAAAAAATCGAGTGTGGGCGGGGTTTCAAAAAATGGCGCGAATCAGTCGACCCAATCAATACATTCTATTTAACGCTCCGGATGACCGCTTTGCAGTCACCTTTTGGTATTTTTTCTACTTTTTTGCACATTTTCTTGCTAAATATGTCCTTTATTGAATGAATAAAAATTTAAAAAAATACTGTAACAAAACTACAGTAACTCATCAAAACCTAGGTCGCGTTTGAATCTTTCGAACTAGGTTTTTTGTTCATTTTTTCGAAAACCTTTTTTTCATTTAAGTTTGAATTTCCAATGAGTTGAAAAAGAACTAAAAAAAAGCTGAACTATATGAAAATCAAAATGGATTTCTCCAAACACTTCCATTCATCTACTTTCCTCCATTGTATCTCAAAATTATTAATAATTATTTCAATTGATTTTTTTCAGAGATGGCCGTTTCATGAAGAAAAATCAAGGATCACAAAAGGTATTTTTCAAAATTAATTCTCTATTCAATGTTTTGTAGAGTTTTTACGAGTTTTGTATATAAATGAGTTAATTTCCATAATGTTTTTTTTCTGATTCTCTGCGAATTTTGTAGTTAGATGAAATTCTGTTGAACTTATTGTAAAGCGGTTTTTCACTCTGTTATGAATAGTTGCAACAACCATGATGATTCTTCGAAAATTTGACAAGGACTGTATTGAATATGTACGTTATATTCAAAAGTGAATCATTCGTCCGGTTCGACGTAATATAAAACTGGATATAAAGCCGTGTTCAAACTGAATTTTTAAAATATGTATTTTCAGCCCCGAATACTCGAAACTGGAAGACGAAGAACTGCGCCTGTGTACAAGAAGAGACAGTTTTAATTATAAAACTGGTGATTTTTTGCATAATAAAGAAATTCATTTTTTATGATCAGTATTTTCATGATGAATCTCATAATTTGTATGTTTGATGATACGTAGATGGTACTATAAGTTAGGATCACCAGGGAATGGGGTGGTTGTACAACTTTTATTAGCATGGTTTGAAAGTTTTTCAAGGCGATTTTTGACCGACCCATCTCAATCGCCCCGCCCCCGTTACGCCCACTTTTCGATCGGCCGAAAGTGTTACACCGTGCGCCCTATAGCGAGTTTGAGTTCAATATAATTTGGGTGCATAGCGTCTAATCGATAGAGTTCACCTTTAGCTCGGCGTGGATCTAGGACCATTTTTTTTATTCATAGAGAAGATTTTAACAAGTGGAATTTTGTGTGCGTACTTGATGACCTGTGTATCACCTGAAATTCGACTCATATCAAAATTTAAGGGATTCAACCGGAGAAGAAGACGAAGAAGAGATCTGTAAATGGGAAGAGTTTGCCGACCTTTTCCATGACGTCATGATTAATGCACCAGAAGTGAGTTATCCTTATGACTCTATTGAGAAGTACCTTGGCCTCTTCAAGAGAATTTCTGTTCTTCCCCTTGAATTAGTCATAAATCTTACAGTATCAAACAATGGAAGACCTCCCACCAGTCCTACAGCAATTTTTGACCCCCTGGTACAAGGAAGCCGAGAAATACATTGAGAAAATCACCCAGGAAGGCGAGACGTATGCATGTGAGTTTCCCTTACAGGGCAAGCCCCGCCCCTTTTTGCTATGTGACACGAAGTGAACGATTTGTTTCCAGGTAAACTTCCGACTGTCAGACCGTCGGCCAGACTAAGGACCAAGAGTTGTGCCGAGCTGTACGAAGTGAAAAGAGCCCAAATGCAAAAGAAGAAGGAGGAAGAGCAGAGGTGAGGGAGCGAGAGAGAGAGACGCCAGGCTGGCAGAGCATCAAGTTGACCATCCCCTCCCCCCATTCGAATTGTGGTTACGGTATTCATAAGCAGCGTTTTGGGCATAGTCTTAGTAAATTGCATCCGGTCTCATCCCGTTTTTTTCAAGCGTCCATGACTTTGCTCGGAACAACCCAATCACCTCGTTTCTAGGCTTAGGTTATACCTTAATATGACCGAAGCCTAACCTAAGCCTAAAAAGAGGAGTTCATGTTAACGCTCACGTTCGGAAAAAAATTAGGTTGCGGTGGGATGCGTTTGACCGGCATAGTCCGTTCTCAATAAATGGAAACGCGCGCTGCTGCGCGGCCTGAGTTCGACTATCGAGAAAAAGTATTCCAACTTTCCATTTCCAGGCTCTCCCAAGAAAAAGACAAGGAGAACAACACGCCCAAGTGAAGACACCAATAAACCTGCCAAATCTCACACAATCGTTCCACCATGTAAATCTTTCAATTCAGTAGTGGCACCTTTTTTCTCGTTCGCCATGGTGTAGCACCAGTTTGCCGAATATTATCTCTACCTGTTTTTCACTCTATGTTGATAAATTTTGAACTTTACGTTATTTGATGGGAGCAAGATGATTACTGTAACAGCAGGTAAAAACTTACGTTTGGCTAACGCGTCAACTTAAAGAACGAAAAACTCATTTCCGCAACGTTTGGAGTTTTTGACCGATTTAGGGTAGGTCAAATGTTTCCCCAGATTTTTGGGTATTGATGTCATTTTTATTTTTTAGTGGAGAAAAATACAGTTGCGTTTGGAATTGTTTGATTTTTAAAATATCTCTGTTTCTCTACAGTCTACTCTCTCTCTACCTCTAACTAACTACCCCCTCTCTCTCTCTATCTCTCTCTCTCTCTCTCTCTCTCTCTCTCTCTCTCTCTCTCTCTCTCTCTCTCAGTTTCTCTTTCTTTCTCAGTTTCTCTATCTCTCTTTTCCTCTCACTCTCTCTCCCCTCTCGCTCTATCTCTATGGTTCTTACAGTCCAAGACTATGCTACGATTCGGCAAGACACTGTTTCCGGTCGAGGGAAGATACCCACAGTGCAAGACAGACCATGAGGTTTTCGATGGAGACTTTGTGAGTATTTTTATGGAAACTTTGAATGAGCATTAGTTCCATAGTTAAAATGTACTGGAAAACATGTGGAATTTCTCAGGTAGACTTCAAGAAACCATCACCCAACCGAACTTTCGTCATCGAAGTGCGCAATCGGAAGTTCTATGTCGACAAAGAACTGTTCTCACGCAACTCTGATTACTTCAAAATAGGAATGAACTGTGAAAGTTTCATTGAAGGTTTGTCTCTAGGAAGGAATGACTTTCAAAATTTTGTGCAAAAATTTCGTGGCCGCCATAGCTCAGTCGGTTAGAGCGTGGGTCTAATAAGCCCAAGGTCGCAGGTTCGACCCCTGCTGGCGGCAAATTTTTGATTTTTTTGTGAAAACTACTGTAACGGAATTCAGTTTTGGTTTTTAGCAGAAAAAAGGATCTATTCATATTCAAGATGAGAAGCCAAGGGATATTCTGCGCTTGATCAAAGCTTTGTCTCCAAACTTTCTAGGTCTTTATCAAGACGAAATTCGAGGTAGTTTTTGACTTTCGTTGAGATAATAGTTGTCTTTTTTGTAGAATCTACTGTATCGACAATTCTACGTCTAAGTGACAAGTATCTGATCAGCAATCTGAAAGATCTCTGTATAGAGTATTTGGAAGAGTACAAGTGAGTTTACTACAGCTCCCTTTGATTACTCTATATAAACGAAGTACCGTTAATATGACGTTCATAGGCTGTTAATTTATGAAGTTCATGTGCTGTTGATAGGTTTTATGACAGATGTTCTATGAAGTTCATAGGCTGTAGATATCTATGTCGTAAATGTGCTGTTGATATCAACCGCCTATGAACTCCACATCAGCGGTATTAAGTTTGTAGAGTATTACAGACATGTTTTTAGCCCGAAAGAGTCTCGAGTCGAGATGTTATTGACTATGGTCAAGTTTCTCGCCACATCAGACGCGATTGATAAGAAGTCCGAAGATTTGTTCTCACAAACGGTAAAGAGAGAGAGAGAGAGAGAGAGAGAGAGAGAGAGAGAGAGAGAGAGAGAGAGAGAGAGAGAGAGAGAGAGAGAGAGAGAGAGAGAGAGAGAGAGAGAGAGAGATAAATATTCAGATCCTCAACTGCATAATGGAAGTGATGCGAGGAAAACGAAGGCAAGAACTCGAGTTTTTCAATAAACAGGCAAAAGGCACAGACACGTGCATGGACAAAGTGCTGCAGGCAGTGACCCGAAGGTTGGATTATGACTCTGAACATTCGAATCAAAAAACCACATTACAGAAAGTTCTTCACCCATCGACTGGCCTTTTTCGAAGAAGTACAAGGACTCGCGTGTCATTCGTGCTCTTCGACCTAGCTTCCACACGACGAAGAGGGGTTGGGTGTTATGATTTCCTCTCTCTCTTTCTCTCTCTCTCTCTCTCTCTCTCTCTCTCTCTTTTTCTCTTCTCTCTCTCTCTCTCTCTCTCTCTCTCTCTCTCTCTCTCTCTCTCTCTCTCTCTTCTCTCTCTTCTCTCTCTCTCTCTTCTCTCTCTCTCTCTCTCTTCTCTCTCTCTCTTCTCTTCTCTCTCTCTCCTCTCTCTCTCTCCTCTCTCTCCCTCTCTCTCTCTCTCTCCTCTCTCTTCTCTCTCTCTCTCCCTCTCTCTTCTCTCTCTCTCTCTCTCTTCTCTCTCTCTCTCTCTTTCTCTCTCTCTATTTATCTTTCTTTCTCTCTCTCTCTCTCTCTTCTCTCTCTCTCTCCCTCTGTCTCTCTCTCCCCTCCTCTCTCTCTCTCTCCTCTCTCTCTCTCTCTCTCTCTCTCTCTCTTTCTCTCTTTATCTCTCTTTCTCTTTATCTCTCTTTCTCTTTCGGCAAAAACTGATTCCTTCTTCAAAGCGAATAAATCCTGCACCGATGTTTTAGTTGAAAAACTTTTTTTCTATTGACGTTTTCTCAAATTCATGATAAAAGGTAGTAACGAAGGAAAGTCACATATTTGCAATTTTTCAATAGCAATCGTCGAAACAATTCGCTTGTTAACTTGAGAAAGATAGGAGAAAAGGATGAAAAATATTGATGTGCGAACGCGCTCTATAGCGATTTTTTCGTTCAATATAATTTGCAAACAACGCGTCTAATCGATAAAAATCATCTTTAGCTCGGTCGTGAGATGTCAAAACATACTTCAAAAAAAAAAAACGCTCAAAACGAAAAATATTTTTTTAAAAACAGAGAAAAGTTTTCTGATATTTTTCAAATCTGAACTTTCAGGATTTACACTATTCTTGTGTTCCTCGTGGTGGTCAAGAAATTTGCCGTGACTGCAGTAAAAAAGCTTGTGAAAAAACTGGTTCACGACTGGGTCATCGAAATGAGGTCCTGAGCTGCCTTTCAATTTTTGTAAATAATTCCCGATTAATTCTGAATTAATA
>OZ022250.1:16994902-17007402 GCA_963978915.1 Caenorhabditis parvicauda | reverse complement strand
ATCTTTTAACTGATCAAATTCCAGGGAATGACAGCCATCGAAACTCTCAATCCAAAAATCTTTAACGAGTATCTTGACAAAACCGAAAACACCATATGCGGAAGAAACCCAATTCTTGTAATGCTTCAGGTAAACATTGAACAGAGTTTTGGAAAATCTTTTTTCTTCCAGGCGGCCGAACAATTCCGTCAAGCCAACAACCATACTCACAATTTTAGGTTCTTGAATTATTCTCAATCAAATAAGGTGGGTTTTCACACTTATTCAAGAACTGTTGAGAAAAATGGTGTATCGGTGCGTGGTGTGGCTGCACACACGACGCGAATTGTCGTAGAAAGACTGTTTTCCGAGTTTTCAGCCAATCAGGAGTGCGGTAGTTGTTTCCAAAATTTCGTGATTCCACTAGTTCGGAAT
The DNA here is from genome assembly GCA_963978915.1 of Caenorhabditis parvicauda. Lineage (NCBI taxonomy): Eukaryota > Metazoa > Nematoda > Chromadorea > Rhabditida > Rhabditidae > Caenorhabditis > Caenorhabditis parvicauda. Next base: position 17,006,988 of record OZ022250.1, on the reverse strand, counting down.
CAGACCAAAAATTTTAGGCGTGACGTTACGGGTTCGGTTCCGCCAATCCACAACTTTTTGCAAAATAGTCTTCCCAGCTAAACTGAGAGTTAATACGACTAGAACAGATACTAAACATTCTTCTCGGACCCGTCACTGCCACTGACCACGGATTTTCGGCGTACTACTGATTGTCTGAGCTCAAGAGGAAAATATGAATCGAGCGCGTCCTTCCAATCGATAATAACACATTCTTACTTTTAGGTACGGTCCCCATCAGACTCTTCCGTCTCCTATGCTTCAGGAGCACTTTTCATCCATCCAAACTAACTATTTCAATTTTTATGTAACTCTGGTTGCCTTTTTTAGGCTCGAATTCTTTTCTTTCTCTATTTTTTTCATGTGATCTACAAGTTGTAACATATTTCCGAATGAATCAATCAATCATACAATGTTTCATAAGAAAATTAAGGTTAAGTAACAATAGCCTGAGAATATTTCAGAATGAGGGCTCAGAGTCGCGCGAGGTAAAATCATCTGACTTCTGTTCAATCAAAATTTTCACATTTTTCCGATTCTTTGATCTAAAAAATACATTTGATTGACCCGGGTAGATTTTTTTAAAAATTTCCCCAGGCAAATGATTTAAAAATTGCCCCAGGCATATAATTTAAAAATTGCCCCAGGCAAATAATTTAAAAATTGCCCCAGGCGGATATTTTAAAAATTGCCCCAGGCATATAATTTAAAAATTGCCCCAGGCATATAATTTGAAAATTGCCCCAGGCAAATAATTTAAAAATTGCCCCAGGCAAATAATTTAAAAATTGCCCCAGGCAAATAATTTAAAAATTGTCCCAGGCATATAACTTGAAAATTGCCCCAGGCAAATGATTTAAAAATTGCCCCAGGCAAATGATTTAAAAATTGCCCCAGGCAAATGATTTAAAAATTGCCCCAGGCATATAATTTAAAAATTGCCCCAGGCAAATAATTTAAAAATTGCCCCAGGCAAATAATTTAAAAATTGCCCCAGGCATATAACTTGAAAATTGCCCCAGGCAAATGATTTAAAAATTGCCCCAGGCATATAATTTGAAAATTGCCCCAGGCATAAAATTTAAAAATTGCCCCAGGCAAATAATTTAAAAATTGCCCCAGGCAAATAATTTAAAAATTGCCAAAGGCATTTTTTTGAAAATTGCCCCAGGCAAATAATTTAAAAATTGCCCCAGGCAAATAATTTAAAAATTGCCAAAGGCATTTTTTTGAAAATTGCCCCAGGTATATATGTTAAAAGTTGCCCCAGGCGTATTGTTTCAGAATTCTCCCCGGTTCATTTCTTTTAATTGCCCCAGGCATATAACACGGGGTATCTTGAAATCGACCAAAGCTGTAATGGAAAGCTTCAGGAGTCGGAAGTTAGATGGCCCAGTCGACGAGAACTGTGGTCAGAACAATGACAAACAGCAGAGTTAAGGCGATCTTGAGCTTCTTGCGATTCGACTTGTTCGCAGTAGTCTGCGGCTTAACCATCACGGATTCAAAGAGTGCAACTGACAGAAATTTTTATGTGCAGAAAAACAAGCGTGGGAAATACCGACAGTCGTGTCACCCTGAAATCTAGCTGTATTCGTAAAGCAGATATCGTCGTTGTTTGTGTCGCTGACCAATTGTCCAGATTCTCACGATGGATGCAAGGTACGAGCAAAAATGGGACAGAGAAAACAGTTGGATGAAAAACAATGTCATCCGCGACGTGTACGCATCGCGTTGCTATCGCAACTTTCATGAACTGTAACTTGAGTCTGGAGGCTCAGATCCGCGTCAAAGTAGGCTTGTTCTAACACATTTCTGAATTCAAGCCAATAACAATCTGAACAAATATTCTTGATTTGTTGGGTCTATCACGTCTTCGAGGGTGTCGAGACCTGAACTGTGCACATTCTTGGTGGACAGTATTGCAACAAACTACGTACGACGTGTCTCACTACGACACCATCAGTGAGCGTTATCTCTCTCTCTCTCTCTCTCTCTCTCTCTCTCTCTCTCTCTCTCTCTCTCTCTCTCTCTCTCTCTCTGCCTCTCTCCCTATCTCTCTCTCTCTCTCTCTCTCTCTCTCTCTCTCTCTCTCTCTCTCTCTCTCTCTCTCTCTCTCTCTCTCTCTCTCTCTCTCTGTCTCTCTCTCTGTCTCTCTCTCTGTCTCTCTCTGTCTCTCTCTCTGTCTCTCTCTGTCTCTCTCTGTCTCTCTCTGTCTCTCTCTGTCTCTCTCTGTCTCTCTCTGTCTCTCTCTGTCTCTCTCTGTCTCTCTCTGTCTCTCTCTGTCTCTCTCTGTCTCTCTCTGTCTCTCTCTCTGTCTCTCTCTGGCTCTCTCTGTCTCTCTCTGTCTCTCTCTGTCTCTCTCTGACTCTCTCTGTCTCTCTCTGTTTCTCTCTGTCTCTCAAAGATGGAAAACCAAGAAGACTAGTCAGAATGAACAGTTTCAGTGTGTCCTGGTGTGAAATGGGCGAATTCACTGATTTTCCTTGTCATTTCAGTTGAATGATTGTCTCAAGCTATATATTTCAGCATTCAAGAACTTTCTTTTCAACAGATTTATTCAACAAGCATCAAGACTTGATGCTGACTTCAGAAAGTTTCATTCTTCGCGGTGGAGAAATTTAGGAGGTAGCTCTTCTCCTGGTCGGTGCAGGTGAAGCCTGTAAGCCTCTTATGACAATTTTCTCATTTTTCATTTCACTTTCTCGTTTGAGCTCGCACACGTTCTTCACAATGTCCTGCTGGAACACGTTGTAGCTCATGGCACTGTCGGTGTTCTTCAGGACGTCCTGCTGATGAACGGGGTGTCCCGGAGTCGTCCAGAACTGTAATGGAATGTTTCCAAAGGTGAAAATGAAACTTACCCAGACGAGAAGAAGAACGATCCACAGCAGGTCGAAGACAAACTCGAGGTTATTGAGAGCCGTCGAAAGGCGACGCTGTGCATCAGCGTTGGTGACCATGACGGATCGAGAAGATGCAGGAATCCCCATAAAAATTGACTTAAATACTCAGGTTGTTTGTACAGAAAAACAAACCTGGGAAAATTTTACTGTCCTGCCATCCTGCTCTATCAAAACAAAACATGGTGGCCAAAATCTCACGATTGATCAAGGTACAATCTGAAAAGAGTTTGAAAGCTCAGAATCGCGTCAAAGTAGGCTCGTTCTGAATATCAAACTTTTCTGTATTAATTCCATGAAGAATCTGAACAATTTTTTGTCGAGGCCAAAATCGAAAAAATCCATGGGCTATAGCCTTATGTGATTTTTTGACCGAAAAAATTTGTGTCTTCGAATTGCTCGACAACCATTCCAAATAATTTCTAGAGTGTTTTAAAACTGCGGAACCATAAATACAAGGCTATTCCGATTGGATTCTTCGAATTATGGAATGCATAAAATGCCGTGGGCCATCGCAACTTTCAAGTACTGTAACTTGAGTTTGAAAGCTCAGAATCGCGTCAAAGTAGGCTCGTTCTGAATATCAAACGTTTCTGTATTAATTCCATGAAAAATCTGAACAATTTTTTGTCGAGGCCAAAATCGAAAAAATCCATGGGCTATAGCCTTATGTGATTTTTTGACCGAAAAAATTTGTGTCTTCGAAGCGCTCGAAAACCATACCAAATCATTTCTAGAGTATTTTAAAACTGCGGAACCATAAATCCAAGGCTATTTCGATTGGATTCTTCGATTTACAGAATGCAGGAGTTGCCGTTGGCCATCGCAACTTACGAGTACTGTAACTTGAGTTTGAAAGCTCAGAATCGCGTCAAAGTAGGCTCGTTCTGAATATCAAACGTTTCTGTATTAATTCCATGAAGAATCTGAACAATTTTTTGCCGAGGCCAAAATCGAAAAAATCCATGGGCTATAGCCTTATGTGATTTTTTGACCGAAAAAAATTGTGTCTTCGAATCGCTCGAAAACCATTCCAAATCATTTCTAGAGTATTTTAAAACCGCGGAACCATAAATCCAAGGCTATTCCGATTGGATTCTTCGATTTACAGAATGCAGGAGTTGCCGTGGGCCATCGCAACTTTCAAGTACTGTAACTTGAGTTTGAAAGCTCAGAATCGCGTCAAAGTAGGCTCGTTCTAAATATCAAACGTTTCTGTATTGATTCCATGAAGAATCTGAACAATTTTTTGTCGAGGCCGAAATCAAAAAAATCCATGGGCTATAGCCTTATGTGATTTTTTGACCGAAAAATATTGTGTCTTCGAATCGCTCGAAAACCATTCCAAATCATTTCTAGAGTATTAAAAAACTGCGGAACCATAAATCCAAGGCTATTCCGATTGGATTCTTCGATTTACAGAATGCAGGAATTGCCATGGGCCATCGCAAATTTCAAGTACTGTAACTTGAGTTTGAAAGCTCAGAATCGCGTCAAAGTAGGCTCGTTCTAAATATCAAACGTTTCTGTATTGATTACGTGAAGAATCTGAACAATTTTTTGCCGAGGCCAAAATCGAAAAAATCCATGGGCTATAGCCTTATGTGATTTTTTGACCGAAAAAAATTGTGTCTTCGAATCGCTCGAAAACCATTCCAAATCATTTCTAGAGTATTTTAAAACCGCGGAACCATAAATCCAAGGCTATTCCGATTGGATTCTTCGATTTACAGAATGCAGGAGTTGCCGTGGGCCATCGCAACTTTCAAGTACTGTAACTTGAGTTTGAAAGCTCAGAATCGCGTCAAAGTAGGCTCGTTCTAAATATCAAACGTTTCTGTATTGATTCCATGAAGAATCTGAACAATTTTTTGTCGAGGCCGAAATCAAAAAAATCCATGGGCTATAGCCTTATGTGATTTTTTGACCGAAAAATATTGTGTCTTCGAATCGCTCGAAAACCATTCCAAATCATTTCTAGAGTATTAAAAAACTGCGGAACCATAAATCCAAGGCTATTCCGATTGGATTCTTCGATTTACAGAATGCAGGAATTGCCATGGGCCATCGCAAATTTCAAGTACTGTAACTTGAGTTTGAAAGCTCAGAATCGCGTCAAAGTAGGCTCGTTCTAAATATCAAACGTTTCTGTATTGATTACGTGAAGAATCTGAACAATTTTTTGTCGAGGCCAAAATCGAGAAAATCCATGGGCTATAGCCTTATGTGATTTTTTGACCGAAAAAAATTGTGTCTTCAAATTGCTCGAAAACCATTCCAAATCATTTCTAGAGTGTTTTGAAACTGCGGAACCATAAATCCAAGGCTATTCCGATTGGATTCTTCGAATTATGGAATGCATATTTCGCCGTAGGCCATCGCAACTTATGAGTACTGTAACTTGAGTTTAAAAGCTCAGAATCGCCTCAAAATGACTTCATTCTGAATCTCAAACGTTTCTGTATTGATTACATGAAGAATCTGAACAATTTTTGTCGAGGCCAAAATCGAAAAAATCCATGGGCTATAGCCTTATGTGATTTTTTGACCGAAAAAATTTGTGTCTTCGAATCGCTCGAAAACCATTCCAAATCATTTCTAGAGTGTTTTAAAACTGCGGAACCATAAATCCAAGGCTATTCCGATTGGATTCTTCGATTTACAGAATGCAGGAATTGCCGTGGGCCATCGCAACTTATGAGTACTGTAACTTGAGTTTAAAAGCTCAGAATCGCCTCAAAATGACTTCATTCTGAATCTCAAACGTTTCTGTATTGATTACATGAAGAATCTGAACAATTTTTGTCGAGGCCAAAATCGAAAAAATCCATGGGCTATAGCCTTATGTGATTTTTTGACCGAAAAAGTTTGTGTCTTCGAAACGCTCGAAAACCATTCCAAATCATTTCTAGAGTGTTTTAAAACTGCGGAACCATAAATCCAAGGCTATTCCGATTGGATTCTTCGATTTACAGAATGCAGGAGTTGCCGTGGGCCATCGCAACTTACGAGTACTGTAACTTGAGTTTGAAAGCTCAGAATCGCGTCAAAGTAGGCTCGTTCTAAATATCAAACGTTTCTGTATTGATTACATGAAGAATCTGAACAATTTTTTGTCGAGGCCAAAATCGAAAAAATCCATGGGCTATAGCCTTATGTGATTTTTTGACCGAAAAAATTTGTGTCTTCGAATCGCTCGAAAACCATTCCAAATCATTTCTAGAGTGTTTTAAAACTGCGGAACCATAAATCCAAGGCTATTCCGATTGGATTCTTCGATTTACAGAATGCAGGAATTGCCGTGGGCCATCGCAACTTATGAGTACTGTAACTTGAGTTTAAAAGCTCAGAATCGCGTCAAAATGACTTCATTCTGAATCTCAAACGTTTCTGTATTGATTACATGAAGAATCTGAACAATTTTTTGTCGAGGCCAAAATCGAAAAAATCCATGGGCTATAGCCTTATGTGATTTTTTGACCGAAAAAATTTGTGTCTTCGAATCGCTCGAAAACCATTCCAAATCATTTCTAGAGTGTTTTAAAACTGCGGAACCATAAATCCAAGGCTATTCCGATTGGATTCTTCGATTTACAGAATGCAGGAATTGCCGTGGGCCATCGCAACTTATGAGTACTGTAACTTGAGTTTAAAAGCTCAGAATCGCGTCAAAATGACTTCATTCTGAATCTCAAACGTTTCTGTATTGATTACATGAAGAATCTGAACAATTTTTTGTCGAGGCCAAAATCGAAAAAATCCATGGGCTATAGCCTTATGTGATTTTTTGACCGAAAAAATTTGTGTCTTCGAATCGCTCGAAAACCATTCCAAATCATTTCTAGAGTATTTTAAAACTGCGGAACCATAAATCCAAGGCTATTCCGATTGGATTCTTCGAATTATGGAATGCATATTTCGCCGTAGGCCATCGCAACTTACGAGTACTGTAACTTGAGTTTAAAAGCTCAGAATCGCGTCAAAATGACTTCATTCTGAATCTCAAACGTTTCTGTATTGATTCCATGAAGAATCTGAACAATTTTTTGTCGAGGCCAAAATCGAAAAAATCCATGGGCTATAGCCTTATGTGATTTTTTGACCGAAAAAATTTGTGTCTTCGAATCGCTCGAAAACCATTCCAAATCATTTCTAGAGTATTTTAAAACTGCGGAACCATAAATCCAAGGCTATTCCGATTGGATTCTTCGAATTATGGAATGCATATTTCGCCGTAGGCCATCGCAACTTACGAGTACTGTAACTTGAGTTTGAAAGCTCAGAATCGCGTCAAAATGACTTCATTCTGAATCTCAAACGTTTCTGTATTGATTCCATAAAGAATCTGAATAATTTTTTGTCGAGGCCAAAATCGAAAAAATCCATGGGCTATAGCCTTATGTGATTTTTTGACCGAAAAAATTTGTGTCTTCGAATCGCTCGAAAACCATTCCAAATCATTTCTAGAGTATTTTAAAACTGCGGAACCATAAATCCAAGGCTATTCCGATTGGATTCTTCGATTTACAGAATGCAGAAGTTGCCGTGGGCCATCGCAACTTATGAGTACTGTAACTTGAGTTTAAAAGCTCAGAATCGCGTCAAAATAACTTCATTCTAAATCTCAAACGTTTCTGTATTGATTCCATAAAGAATCTGAATAATTTTTTGTCGAGGCCAAAATCGAAAAAATCCATGGGCTATAGCCTTATGTGATTTTTTGACCGAAAAAATTTGTGTCTTCGAATCGCTCGAAAACCATTCCAAATCATTTCTAGAGTATTTTAAAACTGCGGAACCATAAATCCAAGGCTATTCCGATTGGATTCTTCGATTTACAGAATGCAGAAGTTGCCGTGGGCCATCGCAACTTATGAGTACTGTAACTTGAGTTTGAAAGCTCAGAATCGCGTCAAAGTAGGCTCGTTCTAAATATCAAACGTTTCTGTATTGATTACATGAAGAATCTGAACAATTTTTTGTCGAGGCCAAAATCGAAAAAATCCATGGGCTATAGCCTTATGTGATTTTTTGACCGAAAAAATTTGTGTCTTCGAATCGCTCGAAAACCATTCCAAATCATTTCTAGAGTGTTTTAAAACTGCGGAACCATAAATCCAAGGCTATTCCGATTGGATTCTTCGATTTACAGAATGCAGGAATTGCCGTGGGCCATCGCAACTTATGAGTACTGTAACTTGAGTTTAAAAGCTCAGAATCGCGTCAAAATGACTTCATTCTGAATCTCAAACGTTTCTGTATTGATTACATGAAGAATCTGAACAATTTTTTGTCGAGGCCAAAATCGAAAAAATCCATGGGCTATAGCCTTATGTGATTTTTTGACCGAAAAAATTTGTGTCTTCGAATCGCTCGAAAACCATTCCAAATCATTTCTAGAGTGTTTTAAAACTGCGGAACCATAAATCCAAGGCTATTCCGATTGGATTCTTCGATTTACAGAATGCAGGAATTGCCGTGGGCCATCGCAACTTATGAGTACTGTAACTTGAGTTTAAAAGCTCAGAATCGCGTCAAAATGACTTCATTCTGAATCTCAAACGTTTCTGTATTGATTACATGAAGAATCTGAACAATTTTTTGTCGAGGCCAAAATCGAAAAAATCCATGGGCTATAGCCTTATGTGATTTTTTGACCGAAAAAATTTGTGTCTTCGAATCGCTCGAAAACCATTCCAAATCATTTCTAGAGTATTTTAAAACTGCGGAACCATAAATCCAAGGCTATTCCGATTGGATTCTTCGAATTATGGAATGCATATTTCGCCGTAGGCCATCGCAACTTACGAGTACTGTAACTTGAGTTTAAAAGCTCAGAATCGCGTCAAAATGACTTCATTCTGAATCTCAAACGTTTCTGTATTGATTCCATGAAGAATCTGAACAATTTTTTGTCGAGGCCAAAATCGAAAAAATCCATGGGCTATAGCCTTATGTGATTTTTTGACCGAAAAAATTTGTGTCTTCGAATCGCTCGAAAACCATTCCAAATCATTTCTAGAGTATTTTAAAACTGCGGAACCATAAATCCAAGGCTATTCCGATTGGATTCTTCGAATTATGGAATGCATATTTCGCCGTAGGCCATCGCAACTTACGAGTACTGTAACTTGAGTTTGAAAGCTCAGAATCGCGTCAAAATGACTTCATTCTGAATCTCAAACGTTTCTGTATTGATTCCATAAAGAATCTGAATAATTTTTTGTCGAGGCCAAAATCGAAAAAATCCATGGGCTATAGCCTTATGTGATTTTTTGACCGAAAAAATTTGTGTCTTCGAATCGCTCGAAAACCATTCCAAATCATTTCTAGAGTATTTTAAAACTGCGGAACCATAAATCCAAGGCTATTCCGATTGGATTCTTCGATTTACAGAATGCAGAAGTTGCCGTGGGCCATCGCAACTTATGAGTACTGTAACTTGAGTTTAAAAGCTCAGAATCGCGTCAAAATAACTTCATTCTAAATCTCAAACGTTTCTGTATTGATTCCATAAAGAATCTGAATAATTTTTTGTCGAGGCCAAAATCGAAAAAATCCATGGGCTATAGCCTTATGTGATTTTTTGACCGATAAAATTTGTGTCTTCGAATCGCTCGAAAACCATTCCAAATCATTTCTAGAGTGTTTTAAAACTGCGGAACCATAAATCCAAGGCTATTCCGATTGGATTATTCGATTTACAGAATGCAGAAGTTGCCGTGGGCCATCGCAACTTATGAGTACTGTAACTTGAGTTTAAAAGCTCAGAATCGCGTCAAAATAACTTCATTCTAAATCTCAAACGTTTCTGTATTGATTCCATGAAGAATCTGAACAATTTTTTGTCGAGGCCAAAATCGAAAAAATCCATGGGCTATAGCCTTATGTGATTTTTTGACCGAAAAAATTTGTGTCTTCGAATCGCTCGAAAACGATTCCAAATCATTTCTAGAGTGTTTTAAAACTGCGGAACCATAAATCCAAGGCTATTCCGATTGGATTCTTCGAATTATGGAATGCATATTTCGCCGTAGGCCATCGCAACTTATGAGTACTGTAACTTGAGTTTGAAAGCTCAGGATCGCGTCAAAGTAGGCTCGTTCTGAATATCAAACGTTTCTGTATTGATTACATAAAGAATCTGAACAATTTTTTGTTGAGGCCAAAATCGAAAAAATCCATGGGCTATAGCCTTATGTGATTTTTTGACCGAAAAAATTTGTGTCTTCGAATCGCTCGAAAACCATTCCAAATCATTTCTAGAGTATTTTAAAACTGCGGAACCATAAATCCAAGGCTATTCCGATTGGATTCTTCGAATTATGGAATGCATATTTCGCCGTAGGCCATCGCAACTTACGAGTACTGTAACTTGAGTTTGAAAGCTCAGAATCGCGTCAAAATGACTTCATTCTGAATCTCAAACGTTTCTGTATTGATTCCATAAAGAATCTGAATAATTTTTTGTCGAGGCCAAAATCGAAAAAATCCATGGGCTATAGCCTTATGTGATTTTTTGACCGAAAAAATTTGTGTCTTCGAATCGCTCGAAAACCATTCCAAATCATTTCTAGAGTATTTTAAAACTGCGGAACCATAAATCCAAGGCTATTCCGATTGGATTCTTCGAATTATGGAATGCATATTTCGCCGTAGGCCATCGCAACTTATGAGTACTGTAACTTGAGTTTAAAAGCTCAGAATCGCGTCAAAATAACTTCATTCTAAATCTCAAACGTTTCTGTATTGATTCCATGAAGAATCTGAACAATTTTTTGTCGAGGCCAAAATCGAAAAATCCATGGGCTATAGCCTTATGTGATTTTTTGACCGAAAAAATTTGTGTCTTCGAATCGCTCGAAAACGATTCCAAATCATTTCTAGAGTGTTTTAAAACTGCGGAACCATAAATCCAAGGCTATTCCGATTGGATTCTTCGATTTACAGAATGCAGAAGTTGCCGTGGGCCATCGCAACTTATGAGTACTGTAACTTGAGTTTAAAAGCTCAGAATCGCGTCAAAATAACTTCATTCTAAATCTCAAACGTTTCTGTATTGATTCCATAAAGAATCTGAATAATTTTTTGTCGAGGCCAAAATCGAAAAAATCCATGGGCTATAGCCTTATGTGATTTTTTGACCGAAAAAATTTGTGTCTTCGAATCGCTCGAAAACGATTCCAAATCATTTCTAGAGTGTTTTAAAACTGCGGAACCATAAATCCAAGGCTATTCCGATTGGATTCTTCGAATTATGGAATGCATATTTCGCCGTAGGCCATCGCAACTTATGAGTACTGTAACTTGAGTTTAAAAGCTCAGAATCGCGTCAAAATAACTTCATTCTAAATCTCAAACGTTTCTGTATTGATTCCATGAAGAATCTGAACAATTTTTTGTCGAGGCCAAAATCGAAAAAATCCATGGGCTATAGCCTTATGTGATTTTTTGACCGAAAAAATTTGTGTCTTCGAATCGCTCGAAAACCATTCCAAATCATTTCTAGAGTGTTTTAAAACTGCGGAACCATAAATCCAAGGCTATTCCGATTGGATTCTTCGATTTACAGAATGCAGGAATTGCCGTGGGCCATCGCAACTTATGAGTACTGTAACTTGAGTTTAAAAGCTCAGAATCGCCTCAAAATGACTTCATTCTGAATCTCAAACGTTTCTGTATTGATTACATGAAGAATCTGAACAATTTTTTGTCGAGGCCAAAATCGAAAAAATCCATGGGCTATAGCCTTATGTGATTTTTTGACCGAAAAAATTTGTGTCTTCGAATCGCTCGAAAACCATTCCAAATCATTTCTAGAGTGTTTTAAAACTGCGGAACCATAAATCCAAGGCTATTCCGATTGGATTCTTCGAATTATGGAATGCATATTTCGCCGTAGTCCATCGCAACTTATGAGTACTGTAACTTGAGTTTAAAAGCTCAGAATCGCCTCAAAATGACTTCATTCTGAATCTCAAACGTTTCTGTATTGATTACATGAAGAATCTGAACAATTTTTTGTCGAGGCCAAAATCGAAAAATCCATGGGCTATAGCCTTATGTGATTTTTTGACCGAAAAAATTTGTGTCTTCGAATCGCTCGAAAACCATTCCAAATCATTTCTATAGTTTTTTTTTTAAACTGCGGAACCATAAATCCAA
>OZ022250.1:16920683-16994702 GCA_963978915.1 Caenorhabditis parvicauda | reverse complement strand
CTTCGAATTAAGGAATGCAGAGTTCGCCGTAGGCCATCGCAACTTATGAGTACTGTAACTTGAGTTTAAAAGCTCAGAATCGCCTCAAAATGACTTCATTCTGAATCTCAAACGTTTCTGTATTGATTACATGAAGAATCTGAACAATTTTTTGTCGAGGCCAAAATCGAAAAAATCCATGGGCTATAGCCTTATGTGATTTTTTGACCGAAAAAAAATTGTGTCTTCGAATCGCTCGGAAACCATTCCAAATCATTTCTAGAGTGTTTTAAACTGCGGAACCATAAATCCAAGGCTATTCCGATTGGATTCTTCGAATTACTGGAATGCAGGAGTTGCCGTGGGCCATCGCAACTTATGAGTACTGTAACTTGAGTTTAAAAGCTCAGAATCGCCTCAAAATGACTTCATTCTGAATCTCAAACGTTTCTGTATTGATTACATGAAGAATCTGAACAATTTTTGTCGAGGCCAAAATCGAAAAAATCCATGGGCTATAGCCTTATGTGATTTTTTGACCGAAAAAAATTTGTGTCTTCGAATCGCTCGGAAACCATTCCAAATCATTTCTAGAGTGTTTTAAAACTGCGGAACCATAAATCCAAGGCTATTCCGATTGGATTCTTCGATTTACAGGGAATGCAGGAGTTCGCCGTAGGGCCATCGCAACTTATGAGTACTGTAACTTGAGTTTAAAAGCTCAGAATCGCCTCAAAATGACTTCATTCTGAATCTCAAACGTTTCTGTATTGATTACATGAAGAATCTGAACAATTTTTTGTCGAGGCCAAAATCGAAAAAATCCATGGGCTATAGCCTTATGTGATTTTTTGACCGAAAAAAATTGTGTCTTCGAATCGCTCGGAAACCATTCCAAATCATTTCTAGAGTGTTTTAAAACTGCGGAACCATAAATCCAAGGCTATTCCGATTGGATTCTTCGATTTACAGAATGCAGGAGTTGCCGTGGGCCATCGCAACTTATGAGTACTGTAACTTGAGTTTAAAAGCTCAGAATCGCCTCAAAATGACTTCATTCTGAATCTCAAACGTTTCTGTATTGATTACATGAAGAATCTGAACAATTTTTTGTCGAGGCCAAAATCGAAAAAATCCATGGGCTATAGCCTTATGTGATTTTTTGACCGAAAAAAATTGTGTCTTCGAATCGCTCGGAAACCATTCCAAATCATTTCTAGAGTGTTTTAAAACTGCGGAACCATAAATCCAAGGCTATTCCGATTGGATTCTTCGATTTACAGAATGCAGGAGTTGCCGTGGGCCATCGCAACTTATGAGTACTGTAACTTGAGTTTAAAAGCTCAGAATCGCCTCAAAATGACTTCATTCTGAATCTCAAACGTTTCTGTATTGATTACATGAAGAATCTGAACAATTTTTTGTCGAGGCCAAAATCGAAAAAATCCATGGGCTATAGCCTTATGTGATTTTTTGACCGAAAAAAATTGTGTCTTCGAATCGCTCGGAAACCATTCCAAATCATTTCTAGAGTGTTTTAAAACTGCGGAACCATAAATCCAAGGCTATTCCGATTGGATTCTTCGAATTACTGAATGCAGGAGTTGCCGTGGAGCCATCGCAACTTATGAGTACTGTAACTTGAGTTTAAAAGCTCAGAATCGCCTCAAAATGACTTCATTCTGAATCTCAAACGTTTCTGTATTGATTACATGAAGAATCTGAACAATTTTTTGTCGAGGCCAAAATCGAAAAAATCCATGGGCTATAGCCTTATGTGATTTTTTGACCGAAAAAATTTGTGTCTTCGAATCGCTCGGAAACCATTCCAAATCATTTCTAGAGTGTTTTAAAACTGCGGAACCATAAATCAAGGCTATTCCGATTGGATTCTTCGAATTATGGAATGCATATTTCGCCGTAGGCCATCGCAACTTATGAGTACTGTAACTTGAGTTTAAAAGCTCAGAATCGCCTCAAAATGAATTCATTCTGAATCTCAAACGTTTCTGTATTGATTACATGAAGAATCTGAACAATTTTTTGTCGAGGCCAAAATCGAAAAAATCCATGGGCTATAGCCTTATGTGATTTTTTGACCGAAAAAAATTTGTGTCTTCGAATCGCTCGGAAACCATTCCAAATCATTTCTAGAGTGTTTTAAAACTGCGGAACCATAAATCCAAGGCTATTCCGATTGGATTCTTCGAATTATGGAATGCAGGAGTTGCCGTGGCCATCGCAACTTATGAGTACTGTAACTTGAGTTTAAAAGCTCAGAATCGCCTCAAAATGACTTCATTCTGAATCTCAAACGTTTCTGTATTGATTACATGAAGAATCTGAACAATTTTTTGTCGAGGCCAAAATCGAAAAAATCCATGGGCTATAGCCTTATGTGATTTTTTGACCGAAAAAATTTGTGTCTTCGAATCGCTCGGAAACCATTCCAAATCATTTCTAGAGTGTTTTAAAACTGCGGAACCATAAATCCAAGGCTATTCCGATTGGATTCTTCGAATTATGGAATGCAGAAGTTGCCGTGGGCCATCGCAACTTATGAGTACTGTAACTTGAGTTTAAAAGCTCAGAATCGCCTCAAAATGACTTCATTCTGAATCTCAAACGTTTCTGTATTGATTACATGAAGAATCTGAACAATTTTTTGTCGAGGCCAAAATCGAAAAAATCCATGGGCTATAGCCTTATGTGATTTTTTGACCGAAAAAATTTGTGTCTTCGAATCGCTCGGAAACCATTCCAAATCATTTCTAGAGTGTTTTAAAACTGCGGAACCATAAATCCAAGGCTATTCCGATTGGATTCTTCGATTTACAGGAATGCAGAAGTTCGCCGTGAGCCATCGCAACTTATGAGTACTGTAACTTGAGTTTTAAAAGCTCAGAATCGCCTCAAAATGACTTCATTCTGAATCTCAAACGTTTCTGTATTGATTACATGAAGAATCTGAACAATTTTTTGTCGAGGCCAAAATCGAAAAAATCCATGGGCTATAGCCTTATGTGATTTTTTGACCGAAAAAATTGTGTCTTCGAATCGCTCGGAAACCATTCCAAATCATTTCTAGAGTGTTTTAAAACTGCGGAACCATAAATCCAAGGCTATTCCGATTGGATTCTTCGATTTACAGAATGCAGGAGTTTCGCCGTGGGCCATCGCAACTTATGAGTACTGTAACTTGAGTTTAAAAGCTCAGAATCGCCTCAAAATGACTTCATTCTGAATCTCAAACGTTTCTGTATTGATTACATGAAGAATCTGAACAATTTTTTGTCGAGGCCAAAATCGAAAAAAATCCATGGGCTATAGCCTTATGTGATTTTTTGACCGAAAAAAATTGTGTCTTCGAATCGCTCGGAAACCATTCCAAATCATTTCTAGAGTGTTTTAAAACTGCGGAACCATAAATCCAAGGCTATTCCGATTGGATTCTTCGAATTACAGAATGCAGGAGTTGCCGTGGGCCATCGCAACTTATGAGTACTGTAACTTGAGTTTAAAAGCTCAGAATCGCCTCAAAATGACTTCATTCTGAATCTCAAACGTTTCTGTATTGATTACATGAAGAATCTGAACAATTTTTTGTCGAGGCCAAAATCGAAAAAATCCATGGGCTATAGCCTTATGTGATTTTTTGACCGAAAAAATTGTGTCTTCGAATCGCTCGGAAACCATTCCAAATCATTTCTAGAGTGTTTTAAAACTGCGGAACCATAAATCCAAGGCTATTCCGATTGGATTCTTCGAATTATGGAATGCAGTAGTTCGCCGTAGGCCATCGCAACTTATGAGTACTGTAACTTGAGTTTAAAAGCTCAGAATCGCCTCAAAATGTACTTCATTCTGAATCTCAAACGTTTCTGTATTGATTACATGAAGAATCTGAACAATTTTTTGTCGAGGCCAAAATCGAAAAAATCCATGGGCTATAGCCTTATGTGATTTTTTGACCGAAAAAAATTGTGTCTTCGAATCGCTCGGAAACCATTCCAAATCATTTCTAGAGTGTTTTAAAACTGCGGAACCATAAATCCAAGGCTATTCCGATTGGATTCTTCGAATTATGGAATGCAGGAGTTGCCGTGGGCCATCGCAACTTATGAGTACTGTAACTTGAGTTTAAAAGCTCAGAATCGCCTCAAAATGACTTCATTCTGAATCTCAAACGTTTCTGTATTGATTACATGAAGAATCTGAACAATTTTTTGTCGAGGCCAAAATCGAAAAAAATCCATGGGCTATAGCCTTATGTGATTTTTTGACCGAAAAAAAATTGTGTCTTCGAATCGCTCGGAAACCATTCCAAATCATTTCTAGAGTGTTTTAAAACTGCGGAACCATAAATCCAAGGCTATTCCGATTGGATTCTTCGAATTATGGAATGCAGGAGTTGCCGTGGGCCATCGCAACTTATGAGTACTGTAACTTGAGTTTAAAAGCTCAGAATCGCCTCAAAATGACTTCATTCTGAATCTCAAACGTTTCTGTATTGATTACATGAAGAATCTGAACAATTTTTTGTCGAGGCCAAAATCGAAAAAATCCATGGGCTATAGCCTTATGTGATTTTTTGACCGAAAAAATTGTGTCTTCGAATCGCTCGGAAACCATTCCAAATCATTTCTAGAGTGTTTTAAAACTGCGGAACCATAAATCCAAGGCTATTCCGATTGGATTCTTCGAATTATGGAATGCATATTTCGCCGTAGGCCATCGCAACTTATGAGTACTGTAACTTGAGTTTAAAAGCTCAGAATCGCCTCAAAATGTACTTCATTCTGAATCTCAAACGTTTCTGTATTGATTACATGAAGAATCTGAACAATTTTTTGTCGAGGCCAAAATCGAAAAAATCCATGGGCTATAGCCTTATGTGATTTTTTGACCGAAAAAAATTGTGTCTTCGAATCGCTCGGAAACCATTCCAAATCATTTCTAGAGTGTTTTAAAACTGCGGAACCATAAATCCACAAAAAATTGTTCAGATTCTTCATGTAATCAATACAGAAACGTTTGAGATTCAGAATGAAGTCATTTTGAGGCGATTCTGAGCTTTTAAACTCAAGTTACAGTACTCATAAGTTGCGATGGCCTACGGCGAAATATGCATTCCATAATTCGAAGAATCCAATCGGAATAGCCTTGGATTTATGGTTCCGCAGTTTTAAAACACTCTAGAAATGATTTGGAATGGTTTCCGAGCGATTCGAAGACACAAATTTTTTCGGTCAAAAAATCACATAAGGCTATAGCCCATGGATTTTTTCGATTTTGGCCTCGACAAAAAATTGTTCAGATTCTTCATGTAATCAATACAGAAACGTTTGAGATTCAGAATGAAGTCATTTTGAGGCGATTCTGAGCTTTTAAACTCAAGTTACAGTACTCATAAGTTGCGATGGCCTACGGCGAAATATGCATTCCATAATTCGAAGAATCCAATCGGAATAGCCTTGGATTTATGGTTCCGCAGTTTTAAAACACTCTAGAAATGATTTGGAATGGTTTCCGAGCGATTCGAAGACACAAATTTTTTCGGTCAAAAAATCACATAAGGCTATAGCCCATGGATTTTTTCGATTTTGGCCTCGACAAAAAATTGTTCAGATTCTTCATGTAATCAATACAGAAACGTTTGAGATTCAGAATGAAGTCATTTTGAGGCGATTCTGAGCTTTTAAACTCAAGTTACAGTACTCATAAGTTGCGATGGCCTACGGCGAAATATGCATTCTATAATTCGAAGAATCCAATCGGAATAGCCTTGGATTTATGGTTCCGCAGTTTTAAAACACTCTAGAAATGATTTGGAATGGTTTCCGAGCGATTCGAAGACACAAATTTTTTCGGTCAAAAAATCACATAAGGCTATAGCCCATGGATTTTTTCGATTTTGGCCTCGACAAAAAATTGTTCAGATTCTTCATGTAATCAATACAGAAACGTTTGATATTTAGAACGAGCCTACTTTGACGCGATTCTGAGCTTTCAAACTCAAGTTACAGTACTCGTAAGTTGCGATGGCCCACGGCGAAATCCTGCATTCCATAATTCGAAGAATCCAATCGGAATAGCCTTGGATTTATGGTTCCGCAGTTTTAAAACACTCTAGAAATGATTTGGAATGGTTTCCGAGCGATTCGAAGACACAAATTTTTTCGGTCAAAAAATCACATAAGGCTATAGCCCATGGATTTTTTCGATTTTGGCCTCGACAAAAAATTGTTCAGATTCTTCATGTAATCAATACAGAAACGTTTGATATTTAGAACGAGCCTACTTTGACGCGATTCTGAGCTTTCAAACTCAAGTTACAGTACTCGTAAGTTGCGATGGCCCACGGCGAAATATGCATTCCATAATTCGAAGAATCCAATCGGAATAGCCTTGGATTTATGGTTCCGCAGTTTTAAAACACTCTAGAAATGATTTGGAATGGTTTCCGAGCGATTCGAAGACACAAATTTTTTCGGTCAAAAAATCACATAAGGCTATAGCCCATGGATTTTTTCGATTTTGGCCTCGACAAAAAATTGTTCAGATTCTTCATGTAATCAATACAGAAACGTTTGATATTTAGAACGAGCCTACTTTGACGCGATTCTGAGCTTTCAAACTCAAGTTACAGTACTCGTAAGTTGCGATGGCCTACGGCGAAATATGCATTCCATAATTCGAAGAATCCAATCGGAATAGCCTTGGATTTATGGTTCCGCAGTTTTAAAACACTCTAGAAATGATTTGGAATGGTTTCCGAGCGATTCGAAGACACAAATTTTTTCGGTCAAAAAATCACATAAGGCTATAGCCCATGGATTTTTTCGATTTTGGCCTCGACAAAAAATTGTTCAGATTCTTCATGTAATCAATACAGAAACGTTTGAGATTTAGAATGAAGTCTATTTTGACGCGATTCTGAGCTTTTAAACTCAAGTTACAGTACTCATAAGTTGCGATGGCCCACGGCAACTCCTGCATTCTGTAAATCGAAGAATCCAATCGGAATAGCCTTGGATTTATGGTTCCGCAGTTTTAAAACACTCTAGAAATGATTTGGAATGGTTTCCGAGCGATTCGAAGACACAAATTTTTTCGGTCAAAAAATCACATAAGGCTATAGCCCATGGATTTTTTCGATTTTGGCCTCGACAAAAAATTGTTCAGATTCTTCATGTAATCAATACAGAAACGTTTGAGATTTAGAATGAAGTTATTTTGAGGCGATTCTGAGCTTTTAAACTCAAGTTACAGTACTCATAAGTTGCGATGGCCTACGGCGAAATATGCATTCCATAATTCGAAGAATCCAATCGGAATAGCCTTGGATTTATGGTTCCGCAGTTTTAAAACACTCTAGAAATGATTTGGAATGGTTTCCGAGCGATTCGAAGACACAAATTTTTTCGGTCAAAAAATCACATAAGGCTATAGCCCATGGATTTTTTCGATTTTGGCCTCGACAAAAAATTGTTCAGATTCTTCATGTAATCAATACAGAAACGTTTGAGATTTAGAATGAAGTCATTTTGACGCGATTCTGAGCTTTTAAACTCAAGTTACAGTACTCATAAGTTGCGATGGCCTACGGCGAAATATGCATTCCATAATTCGAAGAATCCAATCGGAATAGCCTTGGATTTATGGTTCCGCAGTTTTAAAACACTCTAGAAATGATTTGGAATGGTTTCCGAGCGATTCGAAGACACAAATTTTTTCGGTCAAAAAATCACATAAGGCTATAGCCCATGGATTTTTTCGATTTTGGCCTCGACAAAAAATTGTTCAGATTCTTCATGTAATCAATACAGAAACGTTTGAGATTCAGAATGAAGTCATTTTGAGGCGATTCTGAGCTTTTAAACTCAAGTTACAGTACTCATAAGTTGCGATGGCCTACGGCAACTCCTGCATTCTGTAAATCGAAGAATCCAATCGGAATAGCCTTGGATTTATGGTTCCGCAGTTTTAAAACACTCTAGAAATGATTTGGAATGGTTTCCGAGCGATTCGAAGACACAAATTTTTTCGGTCAAAAAATCACATAAGGCTATAGCCCATGGATTTTTTCGATTTTGGCCTCGACAAAAAATTGTTCAGATTCTTCATGTAATCAATACAGAAACGTTTGAGATTTAGAATGAAGTTATTTTGAGGCGATTCTGAGCTTTTAAACTCAAGTTACAGTACTCATAAGTTGCGATGGCCTACGGCGAAATATGCATTCCATAATTCGAAGAATCCAATCGGAATAGCCTTGGATTTATGGTTCCGCAGTTTTAAAACACTCTAGAAATGATTTGGAATGGTTTCCGAGCGATTCGAAGACACAAATTTTTTCGGTCAAAAAATCACATAAGGCTATAGCCCATGGATTTTTTCGATTTTGGCCTCGACAAAAAATTGTTCAGATTCTTCATGTAATCAATACAGAAACGTTTGAGATTTAGAATGAAGTCATTTTGAGGCGATTCTGAGCTTTTAAACTCAAGTTACAGTACTCATAAGTTGCGATGGCCTACGGCGAACTCCTGCATTCCATAATTCGAAGAATCCAATCGGAATAGCCTTGGATTTATGGTTCCGCAGTTTTAAAACACTCTAGAAATGATTTGGAATGGTTTCCGAGCGATTCGAAGACACAAATTTTTTCGGTCAAAAAATCACATAAGGCTATAGCCCATGGATTTTTTCGATTTTGGCCTCGACAAAAAATTGTTCAGATTCTTCATGTAATCAATACAGAAACGTTTGAGATTCAGAATGAAGTCATTTTGAGGCGATTCTGAGCTTTTAAACTCAAGTTACAGTACTCATAAGTTGCGATGGCCCACGGCAACTCCTGCATTCTGTAAATCGAAGAATCCAATCGGAATAGCCTTGGATTTATGGTTCCGCAGTTTTAAAACACTCTAGAAATGATTTGGAATGGTTTCCGAGCGATTCGAAGACACAAATTTTTTCGGTCAAAAAATCACATAAGGCTATAGCCCATGGATTTTTTCGATTTTGGCCTCGACAAAAAATTGTTCAGATTCTTCATGTAATCAATACAGAAACGTTTGAGATTCAGAATGAAGTCATTTTGAGGCGATTCTGAGCTTTTAAACTCAAGTTACAGTACTCATAAGTTGCGATGGCCTACGGCGAAATATGCATTCCATAATTCGAAGAATCCAATCGGAATAGCCTTGGATTTATGGTTCCGCAGTTTTAAAACACTCTAGAAATGATTTGGAATGGTTTCCGAGCGATTCGAAGACACAAATTTTTTCGGTCAAAAAATCACATAAGGCTATAGCCCATGGATTTTTTCGATTTTGGCCTCGACAAAAAATTGTTCAGATTCTTCATGTAATCAATACAGAAACGTTTGAGATTCAGAATGAAGTCATTTTGAGGCGATTCTGAGCTTTTAAACTCAAGTTACAGTACTCATAAGTTGCGATGGCCCACGGCGAAATATGCATTCCATAATTCGAAGAATCCAATCGGAATAGCCTTGGATTTATGGTTCCGCAGTTTTAAAACACTCTAGAAATGATTTGGAATGGTTTCCGAGCGATTCGAAGACACAAATTTTTTCGGTCAAAAAATCACATAAGGCTATAGCCCATGGATTTTTTCGATTTTGGCCTCGACAAAAAATTGTTCAGATTCTTCATGTAATCAATACAGAAACGTTTGAGATTTAGAATGAAGTCATTTTGAGGCGATTCTGAGCTTTTAAACTCAAGTTACAGTACTCATAAGTTGCGATGGCCCACGGCAACTCCTGCATTCTGTAAATCGAAGAATCCAATCGGAATAGCCTTGGATTTATGGTTCCGCAGTTTTAAAACACTCTAGAAATGATTTGGAATGGTTTCCGAGCGATTCGAAGACACAAATTTTTTCGGTCAAAAAATCACATAAGGCTATAGCCCATGGATTTTTTCGATTTTGGCCTCGACAAAAAATTGTTCAGATTCTTCATGTAATCAATACAGAAACGTTTGAGATTCAGAATGAAGTCATTTTGAGGCGATTCTGAGCTTTTAAACTCAAGTTACAGTACTCATAAGTTGCGATGGCCTACGGCGAAATATGCATTCCATAATTCGAAGAATCCAATCGGAATAGCCTTGGATTTATGGTTCCGCAGTTTTAAAACACTCTAGAAATGATTTGGAATGGTTTCCGAGCGATTCGAAGACACAAATTTTTTCGGTCAAAAAATCACATAAGGCTATAGCCCATGGATTTTTTCGATTTTGGCCTCGACAAAAAATTGTTCAGATTCTTCATGTAATCAATACAGAAACGTTTGAGATTCAGAATGAAGTCATTTTGAGGCGATTCTGAGCTTTTAAACTCAAGTTACAGTACTCATAAGTTGCGATGGCCTACGGCGAAATATGCATTCCATAATTCGAAGAATCCAATCGGAATAGCCTTGGATTTATGGTTCCGCAGTTTTAAAACACTCTAGAAATGATTTGGAATGGTTTCCGAGCGATTCGAAGACACAAATTTTTTCGGTCAAAAAATCACATAAGGCTATAGCCCATGGATTTTTTCGATTTTGGCCTCGACAAAAAATTGTTCAGATTCTTCATGTAATCAATACAGAAACGTTTGAGATTCAGAATGAAGTCATTTTGAGGCGATTCTGAGCTTTTAAACTCAAGTTACAGTACTCATAAGTTGCGATGGCCTACGGCGAAATATGCATTCCATAATTCGAAGAATCCAATCGGAATAGCCTTGGATTTATGGTTCCGCAGTTTTAAAACACTCTAGAAATGATTTGGAATGGTTTCCGAGCGATTCGAAGACACAAATTTTTTCGGTCAAAAAATCACATAAGGCTATAGCCCATGGATTTTTTCGATTTTGGCCTCGACAAAAAATTGTTCAGATTCTTCATGTAATCAATACAGAAACGTTTGAGATTCAGAATGAAGTCATTTTGAGGCGATTCTGAGCTTTTAAACTCAAGTTACAGTACTCATAAGTTGCGATGGCCCACGGCAACTCCTGCATTCTGTAATTCGAAGAATCCAATCGGAATAGCCTTGGATTTATGGTTCCGCAGTTTTAAAACACTCTAGAAATGATTTGGAATGGTTTCCGAGCGATTCGAAGACACAAATTTTTTCGGTCAAAAAATCACATAAGGCTATAGCCCATGGATTTTTTCGATTTTGGCCTCGACAAAAAATTGTTCAGATTCTTCATGTAATCAATACAGAAACGTTTGAGATTTAGAATGAAGTCATTTTGAGGCGATTCTGAGCTTTTAAACTCAAGTTACAGTACTCATAAGTTGCGATGGCCCACGGCAAATCCTGCATTCCATAATTCGAAGAATCCAATCGGAATAGCCTTGGATTTATGGTTCCGCAGTTTTAAAACACTCTAGAAATGATTTGGAATGGTTTCCGAGCGATTCGAAGACACAAATTTTTTCGGTCAAAAAATCACATAAGGCTATAGCCCATGGATTTTTTCGATTTTGGCCTCGACAAAAAATTGTTCAGATTCTTCATGTAATCAATACAGAAACGTTTGAGATTTAGAATGAAGTCATTTTGACGCGATTCTGAGCTTTTAAACTCAAGTTACAGTACTCATAAGTTGCGATGGCCTACGGCGAAATATGCATTCCATAATTCGAAGAATCCAATCGGAATAGCCTTGGATTTATGGTTCCGCAGTTTTAAAACACTCTAGAAATGATTTGGAATGGTTTCCGAGCGATTCGAAGACACAAATTTTTTCGGTCAAAAAATCACATAAGGCTATAGCCCATGGATTTTTTCGATTTTGGCCTCGACAAAAAATTGTTCAGATTCTTCATGTAATCAATACAGAAACGTTTGAGATTTAGAATGAAGTCTATTTTGACGCGATTCTGAGCTTTTAAACTCAAGTTACAGTACTCATAAGTTGCGATGGCCCACGGCAACTCCTGCATTCTGTAAATCGAAGAATCCAATCGGAATAGCCTTGGATTTATGGTTCCGCAGTTTTAAAACACTCTAGAAATGATTTGGAATGGTTTCCGAGCGATTCGAAGACACAAATTTTTTCGGTCAAAAAATCACATAAGGCTATAGCCCATGGATTTTTTCGATTTTGGCCTCGACAAAAAATTGTTCAGATTCTTCATGGAATCAATACAGAAACGTTTGAGATTTAGAATGAAGTTATTTTGAGGCGATTCTGAGCTTTTAAACTCAAGTTACAGTACTCATAAGTTGCGATGGCCTACGGCGAAATATGCATTCCATAATTCGAAGAATCCAATCGGAATAGCCTTGGATTTATGGTTCCGCAGTTTTAAAACACTCTAGAAATGATTTGGAATGGTTTCCGAGCGATTCGAAGACACAAATTTTTTCGGTCAAAAAATCACATAAGGCTATAGCCCATGGATTTTTTCGATTTTGGCCTCGACAAAAAATTGTTCAGATTCTTCATGTAATCAATACAGAAACGTTTGAGATTCAGAATGAAGTCATTTTGAGGCGATTCTGAGCTTTTAAACTCAAGTTACAGTACTCATAAGTTGCGATGGCCTACGGCGAAATATGCATTCCATAATTCGAAGAATCCAATCGGAATAGCCTTGGATTTATGGTTCCGCAGTTTTAAAACACTCTAGAAATGATTTGGAATGGTTTCCGAGCGATTCGAAGACACAAATTTTTTCGGTCAAAAAATCACATAAGGCTATAGCCCATGGATTTTTTCGATTTTGGCCTCGACAAAAAATTGTTCAGATTCTTCATGTAATCAATACAGAAACGTTTGAGATTCAGAATGAAGTCATTTTGAGGCGATTCTGAGCTTTTAAACTCAAGTTACAGTACTCATAAGTTGCGATGGCCTACGGCAACTCCTGCATTCTGTAAATCGAAGAATCCAATCGGAATAGCCTTGGATTTATGGTTCCGCAGTTTTAAAACACTCTAGAAATGATTTGGAATGGTTTCCGAGCGATTCGAAGACACAAATTTTTTCGGTCAAAAAATCACATAAGGCTATAGCCCATGGATTTTTTCGATTTTGGCCTCGACAAAAAATTGTTCAGATTCTTCATGGAATCAATACAGAAACGTTTGAGATTTAGAATGAAGTTATTTTGAGGCGATTCTGAGCTTTTAAACTCAAGTTACAGTACTCATAAGTTGCGATGGCCTACGGCGAAATATGCATTCCATAATTCGAAGAATCCAATCGGAATAGCCTTGGATTTATGGTTCCGCAGTTTTAAAACACTCTAGAAATGATTTGGAATGGTTTCCGAGCGATTCGAAGACACAAATTTTTTCGGTCAAAAAATCACATAAGGCTATAGCCCATGGATTTTTTCGATTTTGGCCTCGACAAAAAATTGTTCAGATTCTTCATGTAATCAATACAGAAACGTTTGAGATTCAGAATGAAGTCATTTTGAGGCGATTCTGAGCTTTTAAACTCAAGTTACAGTACTCATAAGTTGCGATGGCCTACGGCGAAATATGCATTCCATAATTCGAAGAATCCAATCGGAATAGCCTTGGATTTATGGTTCCGCAGTTTTAAAACACTCTAGAAATGATTTGGAATGGTTTCCGAGCGATTCGAAGACACAAATTTTTTCGGTCAAAAAATCACATAAGGCTATAGCCCATGGATTTTTTCGATTTTGGCCTCGACAAAAAATTGTTCAGATTCTTCATGTAATCAATACAGAAACGTTTGAGATTCAGAATGAAGTCATTTTGAGGCGATTCTGAGCTTTTAAACTCAAGTTACAGTACTCATAAGTTGCGATGGCCTACGGCGAAATATGCATTCCATAATTCGAAGAATCCAATCGGAATAGCCTTGGATTTATGGTTCCGCAGTTTTAAAACACTCTAGAAATGATTTGGAATGGTTTCCGAGCGATTCGAAGACACAAATTTTTTCGGTCAAAAAATCACATAAGGCTATAGCCCATGGATTTTTTCGATTTTGGCCTCGACAAAAAATTGTTCAGATTCTTCATGGAATCAATACAGAAACGTTTGAGATTCAGAATGAAGTCATTTTGAGGCGATTCTGAGCTTTTAAACTCAAGTTACAGTACTCATAAGTTGCGATGGCCTACGGCGAAATATGCATTCCATAATTCGAAGAATCCAATCGGAATAGCCTTGGATTTATGGTTCCGCAGTTTTAAAACACTCTAGAAATGATTTGGAATGGTTTCCGAGCGATTCGAAGACACAAATTTTTTCGGTCAAAAAATCACATAAGGCTATAGCCCATGGATTTTTTCGATTTTGGCCTCGACAAAAAATTGTTCAGATTCTTCATGTAATCAATACAGAAACGTTTGAGATTCAGAATGAAGTCATTTTGAGGCGATTCTGAGCTTTTAAACTCAAGTTACAGTACTCATAAGTTGCGATGGCCTACGGCGAAATATGCATTCCATAATTCGAAGAATCCAATCGGAATAGCCTTGGATTTATGGTTCCGCAGTTTTAAAACACTCTAGAAATGATTTGGAATGGTTTCCGAGCGATTCGAAGACACAAATTTTTTCGGTCAAAAAATCACATAAGGCTATAGCCCATGGATTTTTTCGATTTTGGCCTCGACAAAAAATTGTTCAGATTCTTCATGTAATCAATACAGAAACGTTTGAGATTCAGAATGAAGTCATTTTGAGGCGATTCTGAGCTTTTAAACTCAAGTTACAGTACTCATAAGTTGCGATGGCCTACGGCGAAATATGCATTCCATAATTCGAAGAATCCAATCGGAATAGCCTTGGATTTATGGTTCCGCAGTTTTAAAACACTCTAGAAATGATTTGGAATGGTTTCCGAGCGATTCGAAGACACAAATTTTTTCGGTCAAAAAATCACATAAGGCTATAGCCCATGGATTTTTTCGATTTTGGCCTCGACAAAAAATTGTTCAGATTCTTCATGTAATCAATACAGAAACGTTTGAGATTTAGAATGAAGTCATTTTGAGGCGATTCTGAGCTTTTAAACTCAAGTTACAGTACTCATAAGTTGCGATGGCCCACGGCAACTCCTGCATTCTGTAAATCGAAGAATCCAATCGGAATAGCCTTGGATTTATGGTTCCGCAGTTTTAAAACACTCTAGAAATGATTTGGAATGGTTTCCGAGCGATTCGAAGACACAAATTTTTTCGGTCAAAAAATCACATAAGGCTATAGCCCATGGATTTTTTCGATTTTGGCCTCGACAAAAAATTGTTCAGATTCTTCATGTAATCAATACAGAAACGTTTGAGATTTAGAATGAAGTTATTTTGACGCGATTCTGAGCTTTTAAACTCAAGTTACAGTACTCATAAGTTGCGATGGCCCACGGCAACTCCTGCATTCTGTAAATCGAAGAATCCAATCGGAATAGCCTTGGATTTATGGTTCCGCAGTTTTAAAACACTCTAGAAATGATTTGGAATGGTTTTCGAGCGATTCGAAGACACAAATTTTTTCGGTCAAAAAATCACATAAGGCTATAGCCCATGGATTTTTTCGATTTTGGCCTCGACAAAAAATTGTTCAGATTCTTCATGTAATCAATACAGAAACGTTTGAGATTCAGAATGAAGTCATTTTGAGGCGATTCTGAGCTTTTAAACTCAAGTTACAGTACTCATAAGTTGCGATGGCCTACGGCGAAATATGCATTCCATAATTCGAAGAATCCAATCGGAATAGCCTTGGATTTATGGTTCCGCAGTTTTAAAACACTCTAGAAATGATTTGGAATGGTTTTCGAGCGATTCGAAGACACAAATTTTTTCGGTCAAAAAATCACATAAGGCTATAGCCCATGGATTTTTTCGATTTTGGCCTCGACAAAAAATTGTTCAGATTCTTCATGTAATCAATACAGAAACGTTTGAGATTCAGAATGAAGTCATTTTGAGGCGATTCTGAGCTTTTAAACTCAAGTTACAGTACTCATAAGTTGCGATGGCCTACGGCGAAATATGCATTCCATAATTCGAAGAATCCAATCGGAATAGCCTTGGATTTATGGTTCCGCAGTTTTAAAACACTCTAGAAATGATTTGGAATGGTTTTCGAGCGATTCGAAGACACAAATTTTTTCGGTCAAAAAATCACATAAGGCTATAGCCCATGGATTTTTTCGATTTTGGCCTCGACAAAAAATTGTTCAGATTCTTCATGTAATCAATACAGAAACGTTTGAGATTCAGAATGAAGTCATTTTGACGCGATTCTGAGCTTTTAAACTCAAGTTACAGTACTCATAAGTTGCGATGGCCCACGGCAAATCCTGCATTCTGTAAATCGAAGAATCCAATCGGAATAGCCTTGGATTTATGGTTCCGCAGTTTTAAAACACTCTAGAAATGATTTGGAATGGTTTTCGAGCGATTCGAAGACACAAATTTTTTCGGTCAAAAAATCACATAAGGCTATAGCCCATGGATTTTTTCGATTTTGGCCTCGACAAAAAATTGTTCAGATTCTTCATGTAATCAATACAGAAACGTTTGAGATTCAGAATGAAGTCATTTTGACGCGATTCTGAGCTTTTAAACTCAAGTTACAGTACTCATAAGTTGCGATGGCCCACGGCAACTCCTGCATTCTGTAAATCGAAGAATCCAATCGGAATAGCCTTGGATTTATGGTTCCGCAGTTTTAAAACACTCTAGAAATGATTTGGAATGGTTTTCGAGCGATTCGAAGACACAAATTTTTTCGGTCAAAAAATCACATAAGGCTATAGCCCATGGATTTTTTCGATTTTGGCCTCGACAAAAAATTGTTCAGATTCTTCATGTAATCAATACAGAAACGTTTGAGATTCAGAATGAAGTCATTTTGAGGCGATTCTGAGCTTTTAAACTCAAGTTACAGTACTCATAAGTTGCGATGGCCCACGGCAACTCCTGCATTCTGTAAATCGAAGAATCCAATCGGAATAGCCTTGGATTTATGGTTCCGCAGTTTTAAAACACTCTAGAAATGATTTGGAATGGTTTTCGAGCGATTCGAAGACACAAATTTTTTCGGTCAAAAAATCACATAAGGCTATAGCCCATGGATTTTTTCGATTTTGGCCTCGACAAAAAATTGTTCAGATTCTTCATGTAATCAATACAGAAACGTTTGAGATTCAGAATGAAGTCATTTTGAGGCGATTCTGAGCTTTTAAACTCAAGTTACAGTACTCATAAGTTGCGATGGCCCACGGCAAATCCTGCATTCTGTAAATCGAAGAATCCAATCGGAATAGCCTTGGATTTATGGTTCCGCAGTTTTAAAACACTCTAGAAATGATTTGGAATGGTTTTCGAGCGATTCGAAGACACAAATTTTTTCGGTCAAAAAATCACATAAGGCTATAGCCCATGGATTTTTTCGATTTTGGCCTCGACAAAAAATTGTTCAGATTCTTCATGTAATCAATACAGAAACGTTTGAGATTCAGAATGAAGTCATTTTGACGCGATTCTGAGCTTTTAAACTCAAGTTACAGTACTCATAAGTTGCGATGGCCTACGGCGAAATATGCATTCCATAATTCGAAGAATCCAATCGGAATAGCCTTGGATTTATGGTTCCGCAGTTTTAAAACACTCTAGAAATGATTTGGAATGGTTTTCGAGCGATTCGAAGACACAAATTTTTTCGGTCAAAAAATCACATAAGGCTATAGCCCATGGATTTTTTCGATTTTGGCCTCGACAAAAAATTGTTCAGATTCTTCATGGAATCAATACAGAAACGTTTGAGATTTAGAATGAAGTTATTTTGAGAGCGATTCGAAGACACAAATTTTTTTCGCGATTCTGAGCTTTTAAACTCAAGTTACAGTACTCATAAGTTGCGATGGCCCACGGCAACTCCTGCATTCTGTAAATCGAAGAATCCAATCGGAATAGCCTTGGATTTATGGTTCCGCAGTTTTAAAATACTCTAGAAATGATTTGGAATGGTTTCCGAGCAAAATGACTTCATTCTGAATCTCAAACGTTTCTGTATTGATTACATGAAGAATCTGAACAATTTTTTGTCGAGGCCAAAATCGAAAAAATCCATGGGCTATAGCCTTATGTGATTTTTTGACCGAAAAAAATTGTGTCTTCGAATCGCTCGGAAACCATTCCAAATCATTTCTAGAGTGTTTTAAAACTGCGGAACCATAAATCCAAGGCTATTCCGATTGGATTCTTCGATTTACAGAATGCAGGAGTTGCCGTGGGCCATCGCAACTTATGAGTACTGTAACTTGAGTTTAAAAGCTCAGAATCGCCTCAAAATGACTTCATTCTGAATCTCAAACGTTTCTGTATTGATTACATGAAGAATCTGAACAATTTTTTGTCGAGGCCAAAATCGAAAAAATCCATGGGCTATAGCCTTATGTGGTTTTTTGACCGAAAAAATAATAATAATAATAATAATAATAATGTTTTATTCCGTAAGGCGGAAAAATAGAGAATGGTAAATATAATGAAATGATTTAAAAAAAAAATCAGTAGCAATGTAGGCTCTATCTGGTTGATAGAGGGAAGAGATGACTGAGAATAATGTGGTAAGAGAAAGAAGATGGGAAAATATCAAAGGACACTGGTTTACAAGGTATGAGAGTAGAGGAGAGGACAGACTGCCTTTTATTCTTTTCTGCTCCTTGAAAGATGAATTTCTACACCAAGGCACTGGGGCCGGGCATACCTCAGTCCCGAGAGTAGCTGAATGAGAAAGAAGGAGAGAAAAAAAAAGGACGAGATAGGGTAAGAGAAAAAATAAAGAGAAGAAAAAAAAAACATCACTGAGGTGCTGGATGGTGCAAAGAGTTACAATGAGGTGAGGGGCGGTGCAGGAACGGAGAAGTGGGAGAGAGAAAAAAAAACAAAAAAAATACACTTCAATGAGGTGGGGGATGGTGCATCCTGGTGAAGGATCATTAGAACTTGGCATCACGCATGACCAGCTTAAACATGTTTAGAGGTTTATTCTTGAATAGTCGATTGTAGTCCTTGATCACTCTTGGCACGAATGACTGAGCTCTGATATTCTTCTTTGGCGCACGACATGTCAGTTTGAACGATCCTCCTCTGGTTACTGAGGGGATAACCTTAAATAGATCGATCGGCTGGATATCTACCTTTTTGAGCAAGATTTTCCTTAACAGTTTTAAGTCAGAGCAGTGACGACGACGTTGGAGAGTATCTAGTTTCAGAGTTTTGCAGCGATGATGATACGGGAAGCGTTCGTTAAAATTGCGCGGTCCATGCAGCCGAAAATAGATTCTACGCGTGAAGTCACGTTGGACTGATTCGATTGCGTCAGCATCAACTTTACGACGAGGGGACGACACGGTTGTAGCGTACTCCAACAACGGTCGGACGTAAGTGGTGTATAAGTTAAGAAGGAAGCGGGGGCGGTTAGTGGAAAAAGCGCGGAAAATGGTGAAGGACGTATATTTAGCTTTTTGGATGTACTTCTGCCAATGTTGGGTTTGTGTCTTCGAATCGTTCGAAAACCATTCCAAATCATTTCTAGAGTGTTTTAAAACTGCGGAACCATAAATCCAAGGCTATTCCGATTGGATTCTTCGAATTATGGAATGCAGGAGTTGCCGTGGGCCATCGCAACTTACGAGTACTGTAACTTGAGTTTGAAAGCTCAGAATCGCGTCAAAATGACTTCATTCTGAATCTCAAACGTTTCTGTATTGATTCCATGAAGAATCTGAACTTTATCGGAAAGTTCTCAAGGTATTCAACTCAATTTTCTATACAGAATGAGCCCACACTCAAACGAATCTGAGTCTTCGTTCAGGAGTTACAGTAGTTCAAAATTTCACTATGTCAACGTCAACAAATTTTAGCTCGCTGATCTCATTGGAATCTGCATCTTTTTTTTATCACGATTCATGGGCCATAGTCCATGATCCGTCTTTGAGCTAGGGAAAAATCTCTATGTCTTCTATACTTCAGAAAGGTTCAGAGATAGGAACAAGTTTATTCAGTGTATCGAGTATTCGGCAAATCGCTTTTGGATGGAACTTTCTGGAAATTAAGATTTTGTTGGAGAAAACAAAAAGATAGAGAGAGAGAGAAAGAGAGAGAGACAGAGAGAGAGTGTGTGTGATAGAGAGAGAGAGTGATAGAGAAAGAGAGTGATAGAGAGAGAGAGTGATAGAGAGAGAGAGAGAGAGAGTGATAGAGAGAGAGACAGAGAGAGAGAGAGAGAGAGAGAGAGAGAAGAGAGAGAGAGAGAGAGAGAGAGAGAGAGAGAGAGAGAGAGAGACAGAGAGAGAGAGAGAGAGAGAGAGAGAGAGAGAGAGAGAGAGAGAGAGAGAGAGAGAGAGAGAGTGTGATAGAGAGAGAGAGAGTGATAGAGAGAGAGAGAGTGATAGAGAGAGTGTGATAGAGAGAGAGAGAGAGAGAGAGAGAGAGAGAGAGAGAGAGAGAGAGAAAGAGAGAGAGAGAGAGAGAGAGAGAGAGAGAGAGAGAGAGAGAGAGAGAGAGAAAGAGAGAGAGAGAAGGAATTATAAAACCTTCAACTTCTTATTCTCGTGGTCCATACAAATCATAATGGACGTGTGTTTCTCTTCTACTACAGCTCTATTATTGACTTTCCCGGCTTTATGCAGCGCTCCTTCCTGTGAGTATTTCAATGTTTTTGGATCAATCTTATTTCACTTACAGATGGTTTCTTCTTCATCGCTACCATAGCTCTCTCCATTATCACTTTGACATCGGGCGATGACTGGATACTAGTATTGTGCTCTTCGTTCAGCTCATCTGTCGCTTCTCTTTTTGCGAATTCTGTCGCTCCACGTTCAATAAATACGGTAACGTGCTTTTGTTCCTGTAAAAAACGATATCCAGTAAATATCGATGCAAAAATGTTTTATCATTGTTTTTTTTTGGTTCTTGATATCTAAAATCGTCGCGTTTTCATCGACTTCGTTAAAGATGCGCAAAAATGATCTCCGCTCCTTTTCCATAGTTACAGTACCATCTAGATACTGTAACTCGACACCCAAAGAATTTTCAAAACAGATAAAAATGGATTTAGGTAGGCCTACAGTTTCAAAGATGAACTCACATAGGGACATGGTTTTTTTTTAATTTTGGACTAGGGAAAATCTAACATATACAAGTTGATATACTTATATTTTCGACTATTCGTTTTGTATACGCGAAAAAACGAAGAAAAAAGAATGAGTGGATATACAATATCTCTGGGCACATATCTTCCTCTACCTGTAAAAAAGTCTGACCTCCGTAAATCGGTTTCTTAGTTACCGTAGCAGTTTCGCTTCGAAAAACATGAACGATTAAGTAATGCGCCTTTAATTTCAATGGACTGAAAGTAGGAATAATAATTTAAATCCACAAAGATCTAACTGTTCGTTGTGAGAGTCCCGACCCTACCGTACTCAGTTTACAAAAATGCGACTGCCGCGAGTTTGAAATCGGTTAGACTTTTTGCTAGATATGTGCTGGGTTTTTTCAACTTTTTTGCACTCCCGACTACCGTTGAAAAAATCTACTTCCGACTTCCGTCCATTTTTCACTTCCGACTTGCGTTTTGAAAAATTTTACTAGCTAGGGTAAGACTCCCACCTTGAGATATTTTACCAGCAGTGTTTTACACTTCGCGTTGTCCGTCACGACTTGTCCTTCGATGTTGAGAATTCTATCCGCTACTTCTAGTATTCCACTGACCATTGAATCTGTATGTCGTTTTTCGGTTCTTCAAATACTCATCAAACTTACTTTCCTCAACTTTTTGTACGTAAATGTTTCTATAGACGTTCTTAACACCAAGACCAAACTTGCAACCGGCTTTGAACTCTATCTTCACGTGCAGGTATTCGTATCTGATAGAAATTAGTAAATCGCATGCCATTCTCAAAAACGGGATGCGATAACTTTTTTCGCATCGCACGAACACCTCTTTTTTAGGCTTGGGTTAGGTTTGAGTCAGCTTAACGTTTAACCTAAACCTTAATACAAGGTGATTGGGCTGTACAGCTTCGAGCAAAGTTACAGACGTTTGAGAAAAAAAACAGGATGCGATTTACTAATTGCCCTGCCTGATCGATTATATTGATTGATAAAAAGGACAAAGAGGCTATGCAGTCAAAATTGTAGCGTTTCCCATGTTTCAGCAAAAAATATCCAACTTTCATCGAAAAAGATAAAGATCTTGCTAAATCGGCGAAACCCGCGGAAGGTCGGCGATATGTAGGCTTACTTTCAGCGCGACTTCTTAGTAGGGATTCAAAGTTGCGGAACGATTTGCCTACCCTTCTTTCCTATTGAAGTCCGATTCATCACCTTCGTTCACGTTCATTCTAGAAATGATGACAAGTTTATTTACAATAAATAGGTTAAAGCGTTAATAATCAATTTACTACCCGCAGGAAGGTGGTTAATCTACGGTGGTTTGGGAGACTAGTTTACAGAAATTGTTTTGAGGACCGGTAGGGGAGACGGTAACTGTGCATCTGATGCGTTAATAGATAACCCCTAATGCTTCAAATTTAGACTGAAAAACAAGTTGAGGTTGAATTTACTCCAATGTGGAGGGTACGTGGCATTATTGTGTCCAGAATGTGGTTGCACACCCGTGGAGAAAGGAAAACGAGTGTCTGACTTATTCGAGACACGTGCCTGCCACAATTTGGACGCGTGCTAGCCATGGCTATGGTTGTGGCAGACACGCGTCCAAATTGTGAAAGGCACATGTCTCGATTGAGGCAGGCACTCGTATCCATTTCTCCACGAGTGTGTGACCGCATTCCGACCACAAACATGTCACGTTCCTGCCACATTGAAAGTTTATCAAGCTGTAAGTAACGAAAATCAACATCAGATGCATCAGTCATCGCCTTTTTTGGCATATTTATCACATTTCGGTGTCTTATTGGCATAGAGCCAATAGGGTCATTCTCACACAAGCCTACAGATATTCTGCAGCTGGAGACAACTTGGAACCGTTAGACTGGTCAAGTCAAACTCGGTGAAACTGAACAGCGAGGTGTCGAATGGTGGCAAATAAGTGCCGTTCGTGTCAAGCGCTTTCTCGTCCTCAACAACGGTCCCATTCTGACGCGCGCGCTCGCCCAGGCGACGTCGCACGGCTATCAGGAACTCTGTTGTGATTGTCTCCTCGACGTCTTCTGATGGGTCATAGTGCTGCAGGATCGAGATGACTTGGGCTGGCTTAAGGCGGTCTGTCAGGTCACCGCAAATTGTGTCAATGTCCTTCCGACTCTGAAACGAATGAATCTTTAAAAATCTTTTTTTCTATCTTTAATAGTTCCTCGTATTTTTTTCTATGATGAAGCATCTTCACTTTTAATTTCTACAATATTTTCACCACTTTTCCACATTTTTTATTAATCCAGAATACTTTTTCAATTAAATTGGGACAAAATTTGAAAAAATGCAAATTATTTTATAAAATAAAAATAATAAGAACGGTACCTGTAACAAGTGACATGCTTGCACCAAAGGCTCCAGGGTGTCCTTATGAGCTCCCAGGGTTTTCTTGTCGAGCCATCCTTGAACTTCGGTAACGTTGTGCCTAAAGACAAAGTTGATAATTAATTGGGTGCACCTATTGCTGGACCCTTCTCGATATAGTCAACGCGTACTCGACATCCTTTCTCTTCCTCCCCATATTCCCGTCCTCATTTTTCAATCCCTTTATTTTTTCATACACATACTGTTTTGACACTCTATCACATGTTTGTTTTTTCCTTTTATCTTATTCTTCTTTACTCCGCTTTACGGAATAAATTATATTATTAATAAATTAATTTTACCACTCATCTCAATTTTCTAACTTTCTGTAACCTAAAATTTAAAAAAAAAACTCACTTGATCTGTATTGCCTTTTCGAAATTGCACAAGTCCTTTCGGAACACGAGGTGGTTCAGCGATACTGTACACATCCATTCGACAATTCTGCCCATGACTTGGTTGATGATCACATCGTCTGCACCATATGACGTCAGCTTGAGATGAACACCGTCCATCTGAAAGTTTTTGTTCAGAGAAATAGGTTCAAATGAGTTTTCAAATCACCTACAGTACTTACAGTACCGCTACCGTAGTCTGTCAGGCTATTCTCTGGTTGATAAGAATAATGACAACAACGCAACACCTAAGTCAAAATCAGTTCACAAATTTAGGATTCTCATAGTTATTATCATCTACAGTACTATTATTGGAGTATTTTCTCAATTCTAGTCATGTTCAGCCCAGATTCACTTGAGCAGTGAGAAACTTTATACTGGCACGAAGATCTGCTTGATAACGAGTTGGAACCTGTTAGTTAATCACTGGTCTGACAGAACCGCTACAGTAGCCTCACTTTTCCCTACCGTAGTCAGTTAGGCACAGTACCCCTACCGTAGTCAGTTAGGTTACATAGATAAAAGAATGAAAACTCACAAATTGAAGCAGATCTTCCAGGCCCTTCTTTTCGTCTTGCTCCTTCGAGTCACGTCGGCCTGCCGCGCTTAACATCAGCATACTACTACTTTCGTGTTCGAGAATGCCCGGAACTGTAAGAAGACATGTAGATCTACTTGGATAGATCATAAAAACTTATAGTTAAGAACACTTTTTAGACATCTGAAACTCCAGAATAAATGCTTTTCTGTTCATTTTTTCCTATTTTCGAGTAGAAGAATTATTTCATTTCCGTGAGTACTTCACCACTACGATTAAAACCTTTCATAACTTCAGAAATTTCAGAATAAATGCTTTTTGGCTACTGGCATAATCTTTTCCACTCATTATTTTCCCATTCTGGCAGTTTTTCGAACTTTTTTCAGTAACATCTAATATGGCTTACGACCACAATTTTCTCACAAGAATCTCAAAGTGATTAACTTCAAAAATAGAAATTACTCCAAAAAAACCAACCAATTTTTAGTCAGAGAAGGTATTATTATTTTTGAATTTTCGTTTAACAATCTTCTATTATAGCCCATGATTTTTATTGAACTTATAAAGTTCCCAGTAGGGAAAAAAATTTCTTCAAAATAGGAAAGTAGACTCACCGATTTTGGGTCTGAGGAGGTGCTCGAGAGCTCTCTTCATCAGGTTAGAATAACTCTCTTCGACACGTAGCTTGATGTGCTCTCTGATCGGGGTCATATCGTACGACTTCAGCCTCCACTGATTCTGTTGTTCAGTGTTGGCAGCGAGCCATTCTGGTTTCGCGTCTTCGGCTGCGTACTGTCTCAGAAGGTTGAATAGCCGCCATGTGTTGACTAGCCATAGCGAAAGAATGTCAAGATCGTGCGTCCTCTGAAATTTTAAGTGGAAGGATAGTTTTTGAGCTGTATATGCTTCTCATAGGTTTGCCGATGTTTGTGCTATCATGTGAGAGGGAGGAAATGCGAGAAAGCGCAGACAACTAAAGATTTTTTGAGAGAGCGTGTACAATCGCTAAACACCGGCGTCGGCTGCGAGAAAGCGTGTTCAGGGAGGAGAGTGCAGAGTCTTCAGGCAAGCAGGGGATGGCACTTCAGAAATATCCCATTAGTCAACGTAGCTTGACATTTTTCCACTCATTAGTTAAATTATATAACTTTCCTTCGTAACTAGCTTTTTATCATGAATTTTGAAAAAAACGTCAAAGAAAAAAGTTTTTTAAACTACAGTAACTGTAATTTGATCTACAGCGGTGCAGGATTTACGAAGGGGCGGAGTTTGTGCTCGCTGCTTATTGGTCTCCTCCCCTCGCTGCTTGATCCGACCTTTTTTCTACTGTGCTTAGCTCGGTCAATTTCCTTTATCAGGATAAAAAAAACGAACCGAGAGCGTATCTTTGAGCATAACATGGAACGAAGAGAAGAGACCAGTGAGCGACGCCTCGTCTTTACGGTCATCGTGGAATCGGAAGGCGGCGAAGATGAGGTAGGCCGGCAGGTTGGTTGTCAATCGGTACGCCAGGCGAGGTCGCAGTTCTGTTAATGAAATGGTTAATTTGAGGCTCGGATGAGTTTTAATGAAAACCCTCATAAAACTCCAGACAAACAACATTTTCGCCCTCATTTATTCATTAGCTTCATTTTTTGTTGACGGGTGGGAAGTTCTTCTTAGCGTAATAAAATCGTTGGTGGTAACTAATCCAAAATCGCTGGTGGTAACTAATTAACTTCGAGTTTACCACCTTCACTGTCTACAGTAGCTTTTTCGAGAGCATTTTGAAACTTATTTTGAAAGTTCGTAGCCCCCGCAAAAGGCATGAGGAATCAATCAATAATTGTTCCAAAGCATATAGTGTAAGAAAAAACTGCGAAAATCGTTCAAAGCATTTTTTCAACAAAAAACTCACCACAAACAAGAATCCTCGAGAACTCAGGGGCGTTGTAAACTTCCAGGTATCCGTTGTGTTGAGTTTCTTCTGTGTGGAACGCTTCAAGTCGAAGGACAGATGACTGGTTGGCTGTAAGATTATACCGTAGTCACAGGAGATTGTAAAGGGAGAGAGTTTGGTTCCGTTTTATAGACCCACCATCGCCCCTTTATCGCTAATTGATTCGGAATGGTCACGTTTCGCTTTGACTAATCCGTTTCACTCCAAATCGACTGAAAAACAATTCACCAGTTCTTTTTTGGGGACCTTGGTCTAGTGGTTAGAACGTCTGTTTGTAACCAGAACAGCAAAAGTTCGATCTAGGCACGGGCATATTGCCAATCATTGGCAGTCGATTGGCAATGCCTCCTTTCCATTGGCAATAGCATTGGCAGCCGATTGGCAAGTGCAGTTTGTTATAACATCATCTTTAACGTCAAGAAGGCCTAGAATTCAAAATCCAAGTCAATTTCATTGCCAATCGACTGTCAATGCTATTGGAAATGGAGAAGAGGCATTGCCAATCGACTGCCAATAATTGGTAATATGCCCATGCCTAGTTCGATCCTCTAGGTGACATTTTTGAAAGGATGTCTGCTTCGGAATTTTCGTTGGACAAAACATGTCCGCTACGTGCTAGACATGTGTCTTTTTCGTGGCGGGCATATTTTTCCAGTCCGATTCATTCAACGGTAATTCAGGGTGCAGCACCCCACTCGTGTTCCGAATTTCTCCCGGGGCAGGAACGCAAGGCTTTTCCCACGTGCTCTTCACACAAGTAGGGCACATGTCACATAATGAAAAGCATTTCCTAAAACACATGTTAGTGCAAGAAAACCAAAACAGATAAGGTAAAAGCGGTGCACAAACCAAACGAAAAGCAAGCAGTTAGCGACAAACGTGTAAAACATTTATCTATCGTTTACGAATAACGAGGAAGGTGATGAAAAAGTAACAAACTATGAAGAGGAAAAGAAAATACGTTTACATATGACGTGATCACAGGGTGCAGGTTACCACTGTGATTTTTCGTGTGGCGGGTACGATCTAGACACGTGCCTGCCACATTGAAATTACAGAGATCGCCTACCCGTGAGATAGTTCATGAGAATCACAGGTGCAAGGTTACGGTGTTGAACGTGCGGTGCAGAACGCTTCATGCATTGATTGAGATGTTCAGTCGAGCGGGAACACATTAGATGAGAGGATATGACGATGATTTTGCAGAGTCGAACACAAAGAAAGACACACTGAGTGTTTGTTTGGTGCTGTGATAGTTTTGTTTAGTTTCAGGATGTTTGTATAGGTACTATGAGCGAAACTAGGTTTACTAGGATTCAAAGCAACCGTTTCATAAGGTTCAAGAGTTTCAGGAAAAAAATAACAAGGAAGAAAATCAGAGAATCTTTGAAAACTACGGTATTTTAAAGGTTAAAAGCCGGTTAAGCGACTATCACATCACTGCACACATCAGCTAGCGTTGATTGTTACCAAACAAAAACTGGATTATGGTTAGGATAGCTTGGCGTATGGCGGTTAGAGAGTTGTGGTGCGGTGGTGGGTACTCGAACGCCCGGTCCTGCCCACCATGAGGGGTGGATGCAGCGTTTGGTGGATGGCGCCAGTACCACGACGACGGGGACTCGGGCGCAGTGTGAAAATCGACATCGGGAACTTCGTGCATAAGACGATGGGCAAAAATTCGAGAACGACTTGCACCACCGTCAGCCATGTCAAAGCCGGCGTAAATACGCGATGCGGACGCGTCGCCTGCCGCTGGTTTCATCAGCTCACCTAGGTCGGACGGTTGGCTACCGTAGCCGCGGAGTTGGGCGTGAGCTTCGGCTAGTTCGTCGGCTTGGCGGATCACCTTCTCGTTGAGATCCTGAAATCGAATCATGAGTATTCATTTCATGTAGTTGACAATATTATTCTGAATTTCCTTTCGGGTATAATAAATGTATTCAGAGCTTTCTGTAGAAAAGGCTACAGAGTCGCTTTTTCACAGAGGCGCTCATTACGCTTTCCATCTACTTTTTTGTGCTGATTTATTCAAAAATGACTCATACCTCACCTTTTCTCAAAATCAAAAAAAATTTTCACCAAGCGGAAAAACCTAATCTCATATTTCTCAAGTGATAAATTTCATCATTTGAAACGTTTTCAGTGAATAATTTCCACACGATAGAAGAAAATTGGAAATTAGATCAGCAATCGCTCATTCTTGCTAATTTAAACATTTTTTCTACAAATATCGATGTTGAAAAAGGAAAACTAGACAGAAAGAGGCGAGAGGTACCTTTAAAGAGAATCAACTGAATAAGAAATCAGCGTTTAAAGAGGAAAAGTACTTGATGTTTGACCAATTAGTAACCCCATTGTGAACGAGAAATTCGAGACAGGAAGCTCAGAAGTGACGTGGGGGAAAAATTATAGTCAGACCCACATATATCGCTAGAAGCATGGCCGTTTTCAAACGCGCTCTAATCTCAATTTTGCAGAATGAGTACGGTAACTCTCGCAACGAACAGTTAGATCTTTGTGGATTTAAATTATTATTCTTACTTACAGTTCATTGAAATTAAAGGCGCATCACTTAATCGTTCTTGTGTTTCAAGGCGAAACTGCTACAGTACTAAGTAACCGATTTACGGAGGCCAGATTTTTTTACAGGTAGAGAAAGCTATGTGAGACCTGGTAAGAAATTTTATACAGTTGCATCGTAAAAATCTAGCGGAACTGGTTTTAGTAAAAATCCAACGCGACGCGATGCGTGAACGGTGGCGGAAACATTTCATTCGGAAAATTTCCAATCCTCAATCAAAATTTCAATTTTAATACAGAGAATTTGATCCAATAGTCTTCACTTTTCAAATTTTGTATAATGTCAAAAATGGTAATCTCCGAATGAAGTACAACCATAGTTTTGTTCATCTTGTACGAAATTCAGAAGGTCTGACTAGAAATTTCCCCTGAGGAGATTTGTTATGTTGGTGAATGAAGAAGAAGAAGAGGTCGAATGTAAAAATTACCATATTCTCATTGGCAAGCTGCTGGACGTTCATTCTCATCTTTCTCACTGCTTCGTCGATTGAGCAATCGGATGGTCGCTGAAATTTTAAAACTGATGGTTCAAACATATGAAAAATTTTGCGATTCACCACTTTTCGACCGTTTTCACCCACTTTCGAAAATCTTATCATTAAAAACTACGTTCGTTTTCCATTATTTTCGAA
This sequence comes from Caenorhabditis parvicauda, assembly GCA_963978915.1. Taxonomy (NCBI): domain Eukaryota; kingdom Metazoa; phylum Nematoda; class Chromadorea; order Rhabditida; family Rhabditidae; genus Caenorhabditis; species Caenorhabditis parvicauda. Next base: position 16,965,086 of record OZ022250.1, on the reverse strand, counting down.
AACTATCAGAAAATACGGATTTTTTTAAAAATATTTTCGGAAGAACGGTCCTTGTCTACGGTGATTTTTAAAAGGGTCAGTAAAAAACATCCGTTTTCCACTAACTTTCGAGAAGTGCGGTTATCTACAGCCATTTTGTTTATGAGATTTCTGGAGACCTCTGTTTTTTGTGGATGCTGAGCCCGAACAAAACAGAATACATGTGCTCTTGTTTTTCGGATAGAAAACCGCCCCTGTGGTCACTCGGTATAACCTATGAAACAGCAATATTTTGCCGCTATCACTATCCAACCGAGCGACAACAAAAATAATATGAAGAATCAGATCCATCGTTTCCATTTCACTGACCGACGAAGGTACTTTACTAGCCGACGGGCTGGTCGACGACACAGACGCATCGTTCTCATCGTCATCATCGAACGTCATGCAATAGTAGTCAGACGTGTGAGCTAGATTCAACTTGTCTCTGTTGTTGTTGGTCGGCTGGTCGAAACCGTCTTCGAACATGGCTGTGCCTGACGTGGATGAATGTGTGAAACGGCAATCGGGTGGACAAATTCGGCCAGTGGAATTTAATTAAAATGCATGAGAGAATGAAAAACGGACAGGGAGTATTGATTGGGAGGCGGAGGGCAAATATACCCGTTTTCGGAATAATTTTGGTTTCATCTTGGAGTTGGAACCGAGTATTTGAGAAAAAAACGAGAAATGAAATCAAAATCTATGAGACAATGAATGATGTTATTATTTTTTGGACTAGATTTGGTTGAAATCGAAAAAAATATTTAGGAAGAGGAAGACCTATATAAATTTGTTTCAGATAAATAGTCAAAAAACACTGAATAAGAATTCAAAGGCTACTTTTGAGCTTATTCGATCAATAAGTAGGGTCCCACAGGTCCGAGCGGCACTTTGTCTAATTACTACCTTGGGCTGAATTTGGGTTGCGCGAACAGAGTTGAAGTGAAATCTAACAACAACATGTCACGAGATGGAGCATTTCCAATGAGCTGGGAAATTCATTGTTTTCATGGTTTACTGGGAGGAAATGCATGTGAAGCAAAAAAACCATGAAGCATGGCAAAGTGGCAGAGAGTCATTCGTCAATGTTGTGTCTCATAAAGACATGAAAGAAGAGGCTAAGAAGACGCAATGATCTGTGTTCTACTGTAGTAAAGTGACGATGGAAGCTGATTCATGAGTCAATTTCGAAGCGGCTGAACACACTACGCTGGTATGTTTGCCGAAACTGTGTATGACCACTTTTGCTTGTAATTCGTAAATCGATTGATGGCGGGAACAAAATTTTTAAGTATAGACACCGTTTTGTGAGAATTAAGTGCAAATAAAATTGATATTTGAAATAATCTTTATTATGATTTTATGAATATTTCATTGAAAAGTCAAACTGTGAACTTTTCAAAAGTGAAAAACGTTAAGTGAAATCTGAAGTCAGATTTAAAAAGGAATTTTCTGAAAAATGATACATCTCATATTTTTCTATGTTTCGCAGAAGATATGAAAACATTGCATTTTAATTAAAATTAATACGCCATCACAACTGGAAATAAATTGAATATAAATTTTCAACCAGAAATCGGAAAAAAACTTCTAATAGGAGTCAGAATCACGCGAAACTCTCGAGAACACTAGTTTTGTGTATGAAAAGGGAAAATTGATATTTGTTATTGTCAGAACTCAAATACAGAGCTAGATGACCTGTTTTTACGCAGAATTATGAAAATGTGGCTAGATTCATTTGGTCACTAGTCACAAACAAGGTAACAACGGCTTCCACCTGGACTGGGGCAGTTACCCTGCGTGCCTGCACCTCACTCTGTGGGATCCGGCCGCTGGTCATTATGGATTAGCCCCTATGGCAACACGTATGATCATAACTCACCTAAATTAATAATTCAGAGTGAAGGTGTGACTACTAGACGCTTTTTTAATGTAAAATGTTGCATTTCTTGACATTTTTAGTAAAATAATTGTTTTACAACTGGAATAAAGACTAACGTGTATCTTGGCTGAGAGAATTTTTTTCATAAAGAGACTTGAAAAATTAGGATGAATTCAGTTGGAAAAACTAGGTTATCACAGAGTTTTTTCATGGAATTTATAATATTGATATCAAGAGTTTGTTAAAAATGTAATTTTGTTGAAAAATTCGCAAAATATTCCAGAAATTGATGTGTGATGACATTATAGAGATTGAAAAAACCCAAATTGTTTCGAGTATTTTTTCCGCGTTCGAGGATTAGATATTTTAAATTTTACACTGTTAATTTTATAGAGGCTATTGTTACTGAGCAAAAAAGTGAAATTACTACACAGCGATTGTACAGAAAATCCTGCGGTCAACATACTGGAAACGAAATAGAGCGAACACTCTCTATACAAAAACTCGTCTATGTGGGGAGAGAGAGGGGGGACACTCGACTTCTATTCAATAGGTAGGTACGACAACTTGTGGACGTGTGTGTCACGAAATCGATGGATAATTCCGGAAGTTGGGATGATTATTGTTCATGATTTCATCATGTGAACAAGAGTTTGATTTCTGTTGCACTTCCAATCATGGTATCATGGAAGTTATAGCTAATCTATGTCCGGAGACTAATGTGAAAAGTTCGAAGGCTTGCACACATTCAGTACTTTGTACTGAAACAAAGATTCGCAGTACTACAGTAGTACTTAACCAGGGGTCGGAATTTAACGTTTGAAGAATAGAACAAAAAATACTGGTTTGAAACTTTGATTACTGAGAAAATGCAAAAATATCCAGTAACGGGACTCGAACACTTGGACTCCAATCTCTAGTGGCCCCAGCTCAATGAACTACTACTATTGCTATGGTTGCTGATAGTGCTTGTTGAGTACTAATGCAAAAATATCGAGGAGGGTCGTTGGACTCGAACACTTGGGCTGAATGTAGCGAGGTTATCATAGAAATTCCAAGAAAAAGGGAAGATCACAAGTAGGTTGTAGATTTGTCATGATTGAATTGTACGATGGTATGTGATTGGTCAATGCGCTTCACAGAACTAGTTCAGGGTATCATTAGTTAGCGGCAGTAGTAGTGGACTGGATCTGGTGGTTTCACATTAGAGCAACTTAAAGAAAAAAGTGGGAAGAAGCCGGAACTTTTGTTCCAAGTTGAACATTGGGAAAACTGTATTGACTTTTTTCGAATCTTTTAGAAAAGCAAATAGGATCTAATGCTGAGAGAACAATTCAAGCAGTGAGAAAGTAAGTTTTTAACCATTTTTGTATTAAAATGAAAACTGTGAATGATTTTATTGGATCTTTTCGAATAGTCAAATTTCTGAAATGAACTTGATCAAAATTCTTCTATAATTCAACAATTCCAGCCACAATTAGCGACTGGAAGGAAATTGTAAGTTGAGTCATAACAAACCGGGGCGCACCTCAAAGTTATGACCCTATACGAGGTCTAAACAGTCATATTACACCTAAAGTTGTGTTGCTATAGCCATAAATCCCCTACACAAACTTATGAGGGACAAGTTTTCCGTCAGACGAGTGTACATGGAAATGAACAAGAATTTTAGACACTACTTTTCAAGCGTCGCGATAATCTCTCTTTGGCTGGCTTTTTTTTCTTATAAATTGTCATTTGTCGGTTGGAGGGGCCTCCCTCCGTTAATCAGTAATTTTTGTATTTTGTCCTTATTTCCGGTTTAATGGAATGAATCTATCATCAAAATGGTATTTTAAAACTGATAAAAGAAAAAAATCCGGTTTCAAGTCATTAGAATTCAAAATTTAGTCTCGTAGCCACCACTTTCTGAGCATAGCCACAGATTCAGATCAAGAACATAACCTTTTTAACCGTTATGAGCAAGGGGAAATTATTTTTATGAATCCATATAGCTCTGGTATAAAACAAAAAACTCTAATAGAAGAATCTGAACTCAGTTCAAACAAAACCAAATAACTGAATCGAGGAGAGAATAAAGTGGAAGAAACCAAGAAAGGGTGCACTGCGTATATGAACATGAATAATGACCAAATGGGCTTTTTGAGGGGCAAGTCATCGCAAAACGGGTATTAACGCCATGCGTCATGTTCGGGCTCAGAAATATACACTTTTTCCAAATATTTTTTTTATCATGCTCATGCTTCAAACTGAAAACTCACCGAGTTGATCTGAGGGTCCGAGTATTGTCGCTTCTCGAGACGAGCCAACTCCAAGTTTTTGCTGGCCAACATGCGGCCGAGGTGTCTGAATGGAATTCGCTTATACTCTCTTTCAATCTTGAACCGTTTTCGAATCATATTATTTCATATTATTAATCGACAAATCCTCCGCCCACTTTTCCCCGCCCCCATTTTCGTGAGGCAAATTTTTGGGTGAAGCTTTTTGGTTTCGGTTGGAGGGGGAGAAGAGGGAGGGGTTGTGCAAAAATGCCCAGAGAGAGGATACGATATTGCATTGGTTCTAGCAACACTAGCATTAGTTATAGTCACTTTCGGATTGGGAAAAAAAGAAAGAAAGAGAGAGAGACAGACAGACAGAGAAAGAAAAGATACAGAGAGAAACTACTTCTTTTCATAATTAAAAAGTCTAAATGTGTGATTTTGTAATGAAAAAGGAAAAAAGGGGCTCTGAGCGTAGCGAGGACTACCTGCTTGTGGTTACATAATCTTTAGATGTCTCCGAAATTATTGAAAAAGCTGGATAAACTTTGGAAACGACCAAACTTATGTCTTTTCCGTACCCGACGCGCCAACTACTCATAATTTACAAATAAATCTCACGATAGATTGATACCTGTAAACACTGAAATTGTAAATTACTGATTGTTGAGGTTTTCAAATATGCTGAACATGATGGAACTGGTCTTAAAAGATGCGCAACCGACCTGGTTTTCGAGTTATTATCAGTTTCGTCTATTTCGCAACTTTTGAGCGCAGTTCTATCATCTACAGCAGAGTTGCACGGATGTAAAATTTTTCAAAACGAAAGTCGGAAGACGAAAGTGAATTTTTTAAACGGAAGTCGGAAGTGAAATTTTTTCTCTGAAGTGAAAAAAAGGGCGGAAGTCAGAAGTAGAATTTTTTTCAACGGTAGTCGGGAGGGCAAAAAAGTTGGAAAAAAAACTGGAGATATTGTATATCCGCGCATTCTCAACAGATGAAGGTCAATTGACAGAGTAGAAACGATTTCACGGTCTTTTCGTCATTTTTCATAAAACATTTCTTTTTTGACGGAAGTCGGAAATGAAATTTTTAAACGGAAGTCAGAAGTGAAAAAGGGAGGAAGGCGGAAGCCGGAATTCCGTGCAACTCTGATCTACAGCATATTCGAAAACCTTGAAGATCAGTCAGAATTCACGAATTCAGTGTTTTCTGGTGGCATGTCAGAAACACAGAGTCCTAGAAAGACGGGAGTGAGGAATTTGATGCAGTGTAAAAACCCGCGTTCATGACGTCATGTGTTAATCTCAAACTGCAATCTGCAGCCAACAGTCATTTCCTTGAATAATAAGCTCAGGTTTGGTTAGGAGAACAACTTTTGTGAAGTATCAACTGTTGGATACCCAAGTACACTGTGAAATTAACCATTTTATGATGTGTCAAATTCCTCACTCCTGTCTTTGTAGCACGGTGTGTCAGAAACTCACTCAGCTAGCATCTTCAAGTGGCGGAACTGTCGTTCAACGCACAGCTCATCTTCCAAATCGGTCGCACCGGTACTGCCATCTTCACTGGCTGCTCCACTACAATGACCGCTGTCTGGTCTTGGTGAACGGCGACTGTGGGAGGCGCCATTGCTGCTTCCACCTGCTACGGATTGGCGGTCGAGGTGGTTGGAGAGCATCGCACGGAGCTCTGCTGACTCTTCACGGTATCTGAAATTTTCTCTTTATGATAAAAATAGAAGATGGTTGTATTTGGTATCCTGTCACATAGGGCATTGGCTAACGATTGGCTGTCCTCTTTTCGTTAGCCAATTGCATTGGCGAGCGATTGGCTATTCAATTGGCGAGCGCCTGGAGTTGCGCTTTCTGAGCCTTCTCGACGTCGAATATGGTGTTGTTCAGGTGACACCATTTCGCCATTTGAATCGCCAATCGCTCGCCAATGCAATTGGCTAATGAAAAGAGGATAGCCAATCGTTCGCCAATGACTGGCTATTTGCCAATCCCTACTGTCACAATGACTACTTTACTTGAAAAATCGTCAAGATATTAAACGCCGAGAAATTATACAAACATCATTTTTTCAAGTTTGATATTTTTCTCATCTTACTAACAATACTATATTTTTATTCTTATATTAAAACCGCTTACCTTTCATTCTCCTCAAAAATTCTCTCGAAAATGGCCTTTAGATTGACCTCTTCCAGGCCATAGTTGATTTTTTCTTGGACTATCCTGTCTAGGTCTTGCTTGAGTCTGCCATATGCATTCTCCAAGTCCTGCATTTTGTTGCTTTCGAAGGCCTGGAGACTAGTAGAACGGTCGAGGGACTCGATGAGACTTGAAGCTTCGAGGATCGCCGTCATTCTGGCTGTTTCACGCTGACACTGTTCAGCTCTGGAAAAAGTTTTTTGCTCTCTCTCTCTCTCTCTCTCTCTCTCTCTCTCTCTCTATGTGTGTGTTCTCTCTCTCCCCTCTCTGTAAACTCACTTGCTACGAAGCTTGTTGATGACACTTTGCTGTCTGATGATCAAAGCCACGTCATCCATCTGGCTGGCACTATCGTTGGTCTTCTGCGACACACTAGCCGAGACAGGAAGATGGCTGTTCGTTGAGAACGACACACCACTGTCTGAGCTCATCGATGGTGAATCTGATCTTGATGCTTCTGAAATTACACGATTCATTTGGTTAAATCGGACTTGAAGTATTCCAAATGAAATTGAGAAGTTGTACGCCAGACGGTCACCTCAATAACTCATAAGAAGTCATAAAGCTATACATAGCGCTGTTCTGGCACAGTGAGTACGCGCCTTCGATGTGACACACCGAACACAATGGCTCACTATGCGGGACCGAACTATTCAAGTGAGTGGTGCGACACTAATGTTTTCATCACTACAGGGTGCGGCAGAATTACCGCAACAGTTTTTTTCGCTAATGACTTACGATTTCTGTGAGGAAAATTCCAATTCTCTTCTCTGTTATATGTTCATCAAACCTTTAGGAACATTTGCTCCAAATTTTATCATCGAATCACCATTCACTATAAAATGGTAGCTGTATTACTATTTCAAGTTGAAAAAACACTTTAACTAAAATTGAAGTCATGCATTTTTTGAGAATAAAATTCTTCAAAAGCTCCAGTATTCCAATTTTTTGTACTCGAATCACTGTTAAGATCTCTAATCACACAATGATAGTGCTGGAACCGAATTTTAAATTGATTTAGTAGTAAATTAAGAAAATATAGTGAGAGTACCAGATTAGCAAATAAAGACCATTTGAGCCTAAGGTCTCGAGAGAAACAGTCAAGAGTAGGCTAAAATTTGTAATTCCACATGTTCAATAAGATATATTTTTATTTGGGAGCGAAAACAAGTTGAACTCAAAAAAAATGAAATTTTGTTCAAGAGATGCGAAGCATTAACGCACCCCCATGCGCTCCCCGTTCATAAGACGATATTTCGTGAAAAAATCGTCCAACTTCCATGTAACTGCGTTAGTAACTTCTCAATAACTCCAGCTTCACGAAAAAACGTAAGAAATTGATTGTAACTTTGTCTCAAGATTCTGAGACAGTATCAGAAGATTGTTGTGACATAAGCGAAATTTCCCTTGTTTTCTTTACCTTTCGTGCTGAATATGAGATGTAGTTTATCGATGTTACTTTCACATGATAAGAAGATGAACAATAGTTCTAAATCCACTTAAGAAATTATACATATATCGTTCAACAAAGAGTGACAGCAGTTCGTCACAAAGAGATGGTGTAAAATCAATTTTCTGAGTTTTGGTTGGTAACACAAAAACCAGTTTTTTAGTTTGATTTGAGCTCGACTGATTGCGACTCAAAAATACGTTACACCCAGATAGTCTCTCTAAACATTTACAAAAAATAAAGTTCTCTGAAGAATGCTATTCAAAAAATATGATCGGATTTTGCCAGCGATGACCTGCGTTCAACCGTCGATGTAACGCAACTAGTTCTAGGAGTTGTGACACGATAATGCAGTGATTAATTCGCAAAGTGTTCATGAAAAATTGTTAACATATTAATCATCAATGTTTGTGCCAATCTTGTGAGAATTTCGAAAAGTTCTCGGAAGTTTATAGCATTTTGAGTGTGTCCTATTATTTCGGCCGCACCCTGTACACTAGCTAGCGGGCACACTGAAATTGGTAAATAGTGAAAGGCATCGCTGAAATAGTGGTGTCACACATCTCCCTGTTTGTGCGCCGAGGTGAGAAAAGCAGCGAAAATGAGAGCGCACAGAGACAACTCGCGGTTAGAGAGTGTTTTGTGTAGGTTTACGAGGCTAATCGATATTCTCTTTTTATTTTATCAAAGAACTTTTTCATTTCCAACGATTCTTGGTTCGGTTACTTACATTCCTATGGCTATTCAAATGTAAAAAAATATATTTCAAATGTCCTGAACACATATTATGCTCGGAATCAGAAAGTTTGAACATTCCACAGAAAAATTAAAAGTAAATATTGCGAGTTACTGTAGTTCCTGCTGCCAGTGAGCACGTGAGAGAAGCGAGACGCAGACGCGGCGAGATAGTTTGATATTGTTAGAGGACTTAAAAATCGGACTTGAAGTGTTCCAAATGAAATTGTGAAGTTGTACGCCACCACCAACCTAATGATCCATAGGGAGTCATTAGGGACACAGAATGGCTCTGTTCTGGCACAGTGAGTACGCGCCTTCGATGTGACACACCGAACACAATGGCTCACTATGCGGGATCGAACTATTCAAGTGGGTTGTGCGACACTGATGTTTTAACCACTACACTAACGGGCACACTGATCGTGGTAAATAGTGAAAGAGACCGCTGAAATAGTGGTGTCACACATCTCCCTGTTTGTGCGCCGAGGTGAGAAAAGCAGCAAAAATGAGAGCGCACAGAGACAATTCGCGGTTAGAAGGAGACATTGCTCAAGTTTAACTACACACGGTAGTATAGAGGAGTGGCGTGAAATTTTCAATGTTGATATCCCAATAAGGTGATTGGTACTGTACACTGTTGACACCATAACAACGCATTTTACTACTTGAAATCAGTCTCACCATTCTTCGCCGGCTGCTGTGGAGCAAAGACAGAGGATTCGAACAGGTCCACGTTCTTCATCAGTTGTTCTCTCATCGCGTTTCGTTCAGCTTCCAGGACGCTTCTCAGAACCTTCTCCGATTCGAGTGATGCTTGCAGTTTCCTGTTCTGGGCTTGAAGCTCTTCGCACTCTTTGACTTGAGCGTCCAACTTTTCACGCTCTTGTTGGGCTTCGACGTGCATCTGGAAAGTAAAGACGTGAAATAGTGTATTAGGAAAGGACCTTGTTGGAAGATGATTGAATTAAAAATAAACTTCTGGTCATTCAGTTGCGTTTTTTTCAACGAAAAAGTTTAGGAGGGCTCATTCAGCTGTGTTATCTCAATGTGGTCTTCTCTGTTATTTTGAAGCGGCAAGTGCCTGTCTCAATCGAGACGAGTGCCTGCCACACACCGCGCTAAGCGCATTAGAAAAGTGTCGGATCAAGCAGCGAGAGGAGGCGACCAATAAGCAGCGAGCACAAACTCCGCCCCTTCGTAAATCCTGCACCGCTGTAGATCAACTTACAGTTACTGTAGTAAAAATTTTTTCTTTTACGTTTTTTCCAAAATTCATGATAAAAAAGCTATTTACGAAGGAAAGTTACATGATTTTCAATTTTTCAATAGCAATCGTCGAAACAAATTCGCTTGTTAACCCGAGAAAAATAGGAGAAAAGGATGAAAGTAATATTGATGTGCGAACGCGCCCTATAGCGAATTTTCGTTCAATATAATTTGCGTGCAACACGTCTAATCGATAACGATCACCTTCAGCTCGGTGTGTGCCATGGCTAAGGTTGTTTGAAATTTTTTTTTTAACTTTCTGACTACTCCGAGGGAATGTTGGGAGTTCCAATACACTGTCTTCTATTGACATTTTTCAAATTCTGATATTTTTCGACATTCTTGACGAGAAGATCACAAACAGTACACAGTAGAAAAGAACGCAACAAAACAAAACTACGACCATTTTCATTAAGAGAAGCACTGCATTCGAGCGATACAATTTCCTGGAGGCCGCGCCTTGTAGTGCTGGAAAACAACACTCTAAAATGGACGTTTGACAGAGAAAACAGCGGCTAATTAAGTGAAACTAGCACTGAGAAGCGTTCTGAAAGCACCAATGGGGACTGGGAAATGAACATGTTTAATTGAAAAAAAGTTGCGGAAATCGGGTAATTGGACGTTCTGAACGGCTTAAATGTTGCCCTGATTGTTTTTTTTCTGCAGGCAAAAGCCAAATCAGGAGTGTCGGTTAATGAAAAAGAGCCATCTTTCCATGGCATCATTCTCAGTGGGGTAAATGAGAGGGGTTTCACACTTCGGAAAAAAACTTCAAAAAAGTTCAAAAAATTTCTAAAGTTATAATAATATTTATTCATAACGAATAAAAATACTTAAGCTTCAACAACGGCCAGCAATAGCCGCTTAAAGCTCGAACAAATAAGGGAATGTGGTGACTCTTAGAACCTGTTTCAGAAACTGCTCCGGTCAGGACAGTGTAGCATTTTTTGCAAAAAATTGACTTCAGAGATAAACAAGACTTTGCCAGGGTACCAGAAAGGAAAGAACTAAATACTGGTGTTAGTATTGATAGAACAATGGTGTTAGTAGTTCGATCAGGGTATTTAGAACGATCCTATCCAGCAATCTGTCAAGTTGTATATGACCGTAATTTAGAAGGTTCCAATGAGTTAATATAACAAGGGTGAATAATACCAAACAATGGATAAATAGAAATTTATGAACTGGCATCGATCGAATGAGGAACTGCGGTCACCGAGCCTTTGAGAGCGTTGTGAGTCGTCAAGGCATAGCGTCACGATCCATCGATGAGAGGTTGAGTGAAATTTCTCTTAATCTTAGAAATGAGAAGAATGGGGTGGCCAAGATGGCCACATTCAGAGTAGAGACTGGGGTATGTCGATGAATAATTTCGCGTTAGGAATAGATTTAACGATTCTTTTCACATCCCCCAGTTTCAACTCTTTCGGAAGTAAATGACAGATACGATTCCATATAGGTACCGCAAAAGACAAAAAGGAACTGTTGATGGAAGGGTTAAGAGAAATACACCAAGGTCGACGTTGAGATTGGCTCAGTCTAATGTAGTGATCCGAATTCGGGTAATACGTTAGTTTCAACAAGATTTTGGCAAGAGTGAATAAAATACGGTTAGTTCTTTCTCGGAAGATACTAGAACAGCCTGCAACAGAGAGTCGATGGCTATAGGACGAGAATTTTATATTCAAACGACAAAATACTATACGGGAAAAGTATTTTAGAGGCTGCTCTAGTAACTTAGCAGATTTTGAAGAAAGTGGAGGGGCAAAAGTTTCAACACAGTACATTAGTATTGGCATGACGAAAACATTAAAGGCTCTGAAGTATGGAGCAGTCGTGGAAAATTTGAGGACCTTGAGGAGTTGTCGAACCCTGACCATTGCAAGAGCATTAAGACTATTAATATGAGGTTTGAAGTTTAAGCGATTGTCAACCAAAATTCCAAGATCACGAATCTGAGTTACTTGATTTAATAACGAATTTCGGTAATGGTATCTAACAGGAGATGGTGGGCTACCGATCCTTAGAAGATGCGATTTGTGCGGTGCAATAGTCATTCCCCAATCATGACACCACTCAGAGACAGCATTAAGTGCAGATTGTAATGAGGTAGAATCGTTTGAGACTAGCTTGACGTCGTCAGCGAAAAGAAAGACTCTGACTTTGTTATCGTTGATGTAGTCAGTTATGTCGTTAATGAAAAGAAGGAAGAGAAGGGGGCCGGTGACTGTGCCCTGAAGTACGCCGCTAACAGTAGAGACGTGTTCGGAAGATATTTGTCCATTAAGTCTAACAAATCCTTTTCTATCTCTAAGGAAAGCTGCGAACCAATTGATTAAAAGGGAAGGCATTCCATATGTGTGAAGTTTATGGATTAAAAAGGTGTGAGGCACAGAGTCAAAAGCCTTTGCAAAATCAAGGTAGATTACATCAGCCCATCCAGAGTGAGAAATGAGATTAGTACAGTGATTGGAAAACTGTAAGAGTTGAGTAGTACAGGATCTACCACTTAGAAACCCGTGCTGATCTTTGGAAATTAGTTCGGTGTACATCATCCTAATGTTATAGGCTACCGTTTTTTCCATGATTCTAGAAATTGGATCTGAAATGGAGATCGGCCTATAGTTTCCAGGATTGGAACGGTCTCCTTTCTTGAATACTGGTGTTATGAAAGATGTTCTCCAAGCTTTGAACGAATGACCTGATTTGTAAGCCTCTGTGAATAAAATAGAAAGAGGTAAGGCTAAAGATACTGCACATTTTTTAAGTACAAACTGTGATATATTGTTCAGTGAGAAGTTAATTTTGGGTTCTAACTTAGACATTATATCGAACAAAATGTGGGGACTAAAATCTGGATGGGCATCCGAATCTTTCCCGTAAGGGCCATGAGGAGTTTTGGTGTTAGAGGAGTGGAAGCTCTTTGAAAATTCAGATACAAATATGTCACATTTGCCTGTATTGGATGTTGTTATGGTGCCGTCAGAGGAGAGTAGGAATTTTTCTGAGAATTTCTTAGTTTTTATACGGTTAGAAATGAAAGTACAAAATTTCTGATATGAGAAATCCTTAAAGATATTTTGATCTTGTTCGATTGTGCATTTGCGCAGAAATTTTTTGAGACTTTTTAGCTTGGAAGTTTTGTGTTTTTTAGAAGTTGCGTTATGGCAGCTTTTCAAATGTACTTTTAGTCTACGAATTCTAGATTTAACATTTAAGAAAGTCAATTTGGGTTTATCAGTTCTTTTTGACACAGGGGAATTTTCGATCAGAACAGAGTCCAAGAAAACAACAAATTTTTCGTATTTATGATCCAAATCTGTAAAGTGCCCAAAGAACCATGCCCAATCAACATTAGCAACTGTTCTATTAACATTATCATAATTGCATTTCTTGATGTTAATAAAATTCAGGTTAGAAGTTTTATGAGTAGGTGTAATTTTGCAATTAGGTATTGAGAACTTAGTCTCGAAGGCAATATGATCGGACGCTAAAAAGCCACCTAAGTTAATTGGGGTGGTAAAGGAGAAAGGTGTTGATGTTAAAAGAATATCAAGAAAAGAACCATGACCAGTTGTACCAGGTCTAGTAGGAAAACCTACTATCTGTGAAAGGGAATAGAATCTAACTAACTCTACTAATGATTTACAGCGGTAAATAAATTCTGAGCTGTGGACCCATTTCACATTAGGGAGATTCAGATCACCTAAGACTGTAACTGAGCTAAGATTCTTAAAAGATGAAGAGTTATTGAGAATCTTTGAGAAGAGAAAATCTTGCTGTTCTGCGTTAGTAAAGGGAGGGCGGTAAATTGCATAGAAAAGATGGTTTGTTATCTTGAAGGCAATGGAGTCAGAAAAATGGGATTCATAGTTTTGGGTTAAACACGGCAAGGCAACCTCGAAGACAGGAATATTCGATCTATAGATTACGATAACACCACCACCTCTAGTTTTCTTGGAATTAGGTTGACGATCGCATCTCAGAAAGTCACAATCAATTTCTAGTTCTTGTAAACTGGAGTGTATATACGAGTCAGGGATCGACTCGTCAAGGAATGTTTCAGTCAAAACCAATACGTCAATGAAGTACGTAGGAACAAGTGCCAGTGCCAACTTCAGCTTTTCTGTATTTAAAATGCTTCTAATGTTACAACAAACGATTTTTATTTCAAGAGACAAAGCCGAGCTGCCTGATGATGAATCAGTTGGCAGGCAGTGTCCCTAGTTAGCTGAAGTGGCACGCTTGTCACCGGTCTTAGAAGGAGCCAGTGGACGTTCGTGAACCAGTCTAATCTCCTTGAGGTCACGTACAGCGTAGCGAATTACCCCAGCCTCCTCGTTTTTTTTGAAGACGGACTTACGCAACTCGTACAATCGGTTGAGTTCCGGTTGCGTCATGTCTCTTCTTAGGCGAGGAGGTGGAGCATTTGCATGCGCCGACATGACCCCTTTGGTGTTCTCAAAGCAAAGTTCCCTCAGAGGTTTGAAGGCGGTAACTATGAATTTGTTACGAGCCTCCTCTGAAGTGAACTTTACCTTCAGGACCCGTGGAGATGTTGACGGTTTTTTTGGATTATGGCGAAAACACGTCACTAACTCATCCTGAAGCCCGACTTTTCGGCATACTTCATTGATGAGTTTGGTGTCAGCTTCGGCACCTACCTCATTTCTAGTGTCGGCTAGGCGCTCGACAACAGCAAAATAAGCCTTTTTGGCCATTTGCTCTGCCAAACGCTTAGCCTCTAGAGAGGCAAGTGCTTGGTCTAACACCAAACTTCTTGGCGATCCTTTAGTTGAGGCCGTGGTTGATGCACCCATGTCCATCTGCTCACACTGATCGTGAGAAGCAATAGAGCATTGGTTCATGAACCTCGCTTCGCTCAATTTCAAGGATTCGCTCAAGTTCACGTTGAGCCTGTTAATTTGGAGAGTGTTCTCCCTTAGGAACAACACCTCTTTCTCCAGAGCCTCATTTTTGCTTTCAGAACAAGCAAGAGCCTCAGTGAGACTCCTTACTTTATCCTCAAGCAAAAGGTTGTTCTCTTTTGAAAGAAGGAGTTGTCCTTTGAGAGAACTGGCATGGGGAGTGCTTGCGGTCATAGACGCCTTACTCTTTTTTATGCCGCCTGTTGCTGCAACCCGACCCCTCAAATATCCCGAACGAAGATATTTTCTCCGAGGGGAAAAAGATGGGGAGACGTTGGAGCAACCGGCACCATTTTTGACTGCCAGATTTTGGCTATTCCCGCGTTTCCGTGAGAGACCTTTATCAGCAGCGAGCAAGGGCTCATTCGATGACCCAACCATTGAATAATGATCCTAAACAGAGAAAAGGAACAAACAATCAGTCAGAAGACCGGAAAAAGTGAAAAATTGGAAATTAAAATTAAAAGAAAAACGAGACAGGCAGCGTCAACGCGGAGCGTCGGAATGATTTTTTTTAAGTTCTGAGAAAAAACTTTGGAGTGGACCAGTTTTGTTGTTGTTTAACCTGTGATATTTGTTTTTTTCTTACGTTCTTGACACCTGTGAAAAGAGGATAAGTGTTCCGACCCGAAACAGGTCCATCTTCATGAAAACTTTTTGTAGTTTCATTTTGATCAATCAGAATTGTAGTTTTTTCTAGCGCTTAGGCTCAGGCAGTTTGGTGCGTTGCGGTCGAAAGAAGCACTGAAAGCAGAAAATTGACTTGCTGTGTTGTAACTTTTAAAAAACATTTCTGACAGTACACACTATGTCAAAAAAATTACCACGATAATTGTAGATGTGAAAAACAACATCATTTCAATACAATCAAGAAGTCTAACTGCGCATGAATGTAAAAAAAAGGAAAGATGTCATTTTTTCGAAAATTTCTCGAAAACCGAGCAGCTCTCAAAGTGGCCAGCGGTCAATAAAAAAATGAAGGTGGGCGTATTTTCTACTGATTGTATAGGAAAAACTCACCAGATCAATTTTACTGTTGAGATCGAGCAACTTGGCAGCCATATCCGTCTTCTCACCCTCCTTCACATCACACAGCGTTTCTAGTTGTTCGACTTCCGACTGCAGAACTTCAACGCGATTTCTCGCTTCCAGCAGCGTCAGGCGTTCTTCCGCCATCATCTCCAGCTCTCCCTTCGTCTTGTTGAGCTCTTTGGTCTTGACGGCTAGTCTATCGGCGTCGTCGCGCGCCTTCTGCGCCTGCAATGCGATTGATGAGGTTTTAGTCTTCATCTTCGCGCTTGATAATTATGCGGAGTTTAATGGTGAGAATGTGGGGGAAAAGTAGGAAACTGGTAAATGATGGGGTCGGAAATGCGCGATGGACGTCAGGAAACCGGATAAGAGCCAACTTTTAGTCATGGATATGCATTTTTCACTTTATAACTCGTTATAACCCTCTAGAAGTAAGGACAGGAAAAGAATCATTGTTCCGCTACTCGCGAACAGACCTGAAACTTTCCCAGAACTTCCAAGTTTAAATTTTCTCTCATGTCCGATGAATGGAAACGCTGAGAACATGCCAAACAAACTAAAATTATCAAATACCGTTGTATTGACTTGAAAATACGTATTATTATGACCATTGTAGGAAGAAGTTAGAACCACACGTTTCAGAAAACTCAAGATCTGGCTGTACAAATTAGCAAAGGGGATAAAAATTCTACTTTTTTGCGTATTTTTTTTTATTTTATGGAGAAAAGTGTTAAATCTAGTGGAATCAATACAACTGAACCAATAATTTTTCTTATAAAATTTTGAAAAACATAAAAATAGAACCATAGCTTTCAGACAAAATTCAAACAAGCAACATAACAAGTTTCTCTTTTTAACAAACATCACTAACATTGGGGGAGGTTAACACTACCTGGGAGTCGGCTAATTCTCGTTATAAATATTTGTCGAGGGGAAACTCTGACTTTTAATACTTACAACATTTTGATAGGAGTTTGGCTATTTGGAACATAGAAGTTGATATTGATCTTTTCGGAAGGATGGGTAAAATTGTACAGTTTCTCTCAACTCGATTTTACAAAATCATCTAATCCCAAGTACAGTATCGCCAAATATAGTGAAATCCCAGTCAAGTTACAATACTATAGAGAAACAGTAGACAATTTTGATATACGACTTCGGATAACCATGTTGGATTATAGGTATAATAATGGAAAACTCAAAAAATTCTCCAGTCTTAGAAAAAACTTTATAAAGTCATTATGATTCCATGACTGGAGTAAATTTTCTGGAATAGGATAAGAATTCTGCCTTTATGTAGGTTTGTGTCATAACCCTGGAGATGTCCGAATGAAACATCACTACAGAAAAAGCGACAGGGGTGGCATGAGCTTTGAGTAAATCACATAACTACAGTGTACACAAGTCACAACACTTCGATGTGGATGATCAAGAACTTCAACAACTGAATCAGGAAATGAATAAACATTCTTTACGCCATTTAACCGCGCTGAAAGGAAAGCTCCCGGGGGACGAATGTTCGACATCACTAAGAAACAACTCGGCGATTTATGCAATTTCTTCGATATTTAGCCTCGAGTTGGTGTAGTCGGTCGCCCAGTGGGAATATGCGAGTTACAACTTTTGCTATTTTTGATCGGAATACGCGGCAGAAAGTACTTGGTTTCATAAGATCACCGAAAAATCATCAGGATCGTGTCACCAAGACGTTTTTCAATGATTCGACTTCATAAGTTGGGTCAGTTAACGGACGGTACCAAGACAAGCTGCTCTATTTTTCCGGAAACAGTCTTTAAAAGCTCTAAAATAAACCGCCAGAGCAATAACTGACTAGAACATGCGAAACAAGTACTTAGAAGATTTCAGGAGACTTCTTTTTATGAACAGTTCAAGCTGTAGAAAAACCGTTCGAGAAGAAAATATCATTAAGAGTCATTTTTTCATTCATGATAAAACAATACGAGATCGGAATATACTGTAACATTACCGTACCGTTCCATGGCAAAAATACTTCCCATACAAAATTGATTAGAATCCTATTAGGAGGTTAGTTCAAGGCTGTCCACTACTAACCACCAGTCATCAAACAAAAACGCAACCATCTAAAAACTCTAAACGAGCCATTCGGAAGGGTTATGGGAAAGGAGAGAGACACGTCATAAATTCTCAATGATATTTTTATTGTAACATGTAGTTTTTGGTTCTAGCACATTTTGGTTGAAACGGGAGAAAATCGTAATCAACCGATTCAGAAGGAATTGTCGTAAGCTTTACAGTCGATTGAAATTTCCTTTCCTACTATTTTTGCCCACGAATTCTGTAGATACTCTCGATGATATAACCACAACCTAGACTATAACAAGTTATTACTAAAAATTGATAAATTCTGAGAAATATTAGAAAAGAAAACGAAAATTACAAGAACATAAGTATAAAACCATTGATGCTCCTGTAGTTTTCGTTTCAATATTCATTATTTGTTACAATCAACTGATAGAGTATGAATGGAGGTCTAGAATAGAACATAGCGAATAATACGAACTGAATCTTTTTTCCAAAGAATCGAAGCGAGTCTCGACTTTAACAGGGAAAAAGCCCAGTTCACGCGAGATCACTGAGACTGTTCACACAAAGAGGTGGTGGTACCGAGACGAAAAATGATTTGTTGAATGGAAAACTCGCGGATATGCTCTCTGGGGCGTTGATTGGCGCGTGGCGCTGCGCTGATGGCAGCTTGATCCGAGCATTATTATTGACACTCTTCGCACCACCACGCAGAACACAAAAACCAAGGCTTTTTGCTGCTGCTGCTGCCAGACCTATTGGAAGGCATCATCACCACAACGCGTGCATGACAGTTTGAATGTCAGGTTTGCCGTGAGTGAGTCACGTGACTGGGTATGGGTCCAATGATCGCTACTTTTCTGGAGGATTTTCTACCGAGAGAAAAAATAGAGACCGGCTATGAATCAACATCATAACTGCTACTTACTATGATCATAACTTCAATCAAATTTGTTTTAGAAAATCGTGATTACGATGAGAGACATTAACATCGGGAAGGGGTATGACACATGAAATATTCTTCCTCCTATGTCCGGGCCCATGGTATACAATACTGGGTACCACGAAGTGATAGTCATCTTCACCTGTTTCTAGTGTTTCTTGTTACAATATTTTATAATTGTTCCTATTCTCATTGAACTTAAGTAGTGGGGATTGTCTTTTCTACCCAGTTAAGACTTCAGCCTGTTAATTTTCAAATATTCAAAAGAACTCTAAGATTGTTCGTTTTTATCGCTAATTCTAATGTAACCTCGCAGTTTCACATCGTCAATTATTGCTCAGAAACCCTGAATCAAGAGTTGTCTAGCATTTTAAGAAGCTGAGAAACATGATAAACCTCAAAACGACTTTGGGGATCGGTGTGAGTGTCAAAGACATGCTCTCACATCGTAAAACTAGCACACACGCAAGAATCTAAGAGGCTCACCATGCAAAAAAAAGATTTTCACATTAGATCTCAGCCTATGGGAACTCGGGACGGGGAGGATAATCTCGATGGGAATAGTGAAAAAGAGATCACTTTGGAGGACATTCTATTTGTCATGGACCAGAGAGTTGGGATATTATACTTCGTAAAGTGGGTGGACTTATTCTAACATAACTGATTTTATTTTTTCTTAAAAGTTGAAGAAGTAAAGTTCCAAGTGAAAACCTCGATTGTAACGCAATGATTAGATTTTATGCTTAGAAAAAACATTTTTTCAAACGTATGCTTGACTTCCATCTTAATTCAATTTTCCAAGCCATTTTTGATTATTTTCTCGCTGGAAATGTTCATACAGAATGGAGAAAATGCAGATGGAACATGTCAAACGAAATCACTTCAAAGATCTGACTTCTGTTTACAAAATCTGACGGGGATATAGGATTAAAACAATTTATAGGCAAAACATGTGCTCGTGTTTTCTCAACTGTTCGTACTTGTCGGATGAAAACAAAACAATTTGGTTGGTTTATTTCAGTGAGGGGCTACAAAAATGATATATTTTGGAAGTCGTTTGAAAGTTGAAAGAACATTTCATCGTTTTACATACTTTTCTATTGGAAACATCTGTCCGCGATCATGTTTTAGAGAGAAAAATATAGTTAAATTAGAGTTTAAAAAAACAAATAATTGGAAACAAGATGCTCCGAACCACCTAGAACAGGATTATAAGAGGATCTTTCCTAGATGAATGAAAAAAAAGATTTCCTATTTCCTGACTCTATTTGTACAGTATCAATGTTAAACAGAAAAATCATCGTTTTTTAAAATCGTTGACTGCTTCTGAAAAATCAATTCAACCACAGGAAGTCTTCCTAAAGTCGCTAAATTTTTTAACCAAATTCTTTGGCGAGTTAAATGACATATCAACTGTTTGATGAGTCAGATTAAATTACGGAACTTTTGAAACACACTTTCTACAAAAAAGCCGAGCAGAACACAAGACAGACAACGCTTCGCAAAGATTAAAAATTACCGTCAGCGTTTTTTGTTCTTCTTCGCTTGGCAACATGTGTATTTGGGGTAGTTTTATGTTTAGTGGAGGGGGAACAAACAGTTATTCCAGGGAAAGACACTGTCAGACGGTTGTTGCCTCGCGCGCTAATCACTACCCAAACTAATAAATTAATCAAGCGGAAGGAAAACTGGTGGAGTTTGCAAGTGGTTTTTTTGCCATGGCTTTCATGGTTTCTGGACATACGTGGGTGATTTCGACAACCCAAGTTTTCCCTCTTAGCCCATAACCTTCTCTGAGATTACATTAAAAATTGGCTTTCATAGTTTCTGTACAAATGATAAATGGCTTGATAGAATTTCACAATGAAAAGACGTAGAGCGATGTACTTATGATAACACTGATTGAATCGTGAAGAGTTTGTGATACAAATCTTCAAATTGAATAGATGATACTTCTATCATAATATCAAAACGTTTAGAAAACTAATACTATTATGGTGCAGGCTTCGAAAAATGAGAAAAAGTCGATTTTTTTCATAGATTTATTTTTGTAATGGTTATTTCAACATCAAAGTCTTGTTGAAACTAATTGATTCAACCATCACTCAATCTCTTCAGATTGTTCCAACCGTCTTCTGACAATACAGAAGCCACGTAACAACTCGTGTTCAAGATTACAAAGAACGTTCAGAGATTAATTGAAGTTATAACATCTATAGACACCTAATACTGAATGATCCTCTTTTCTCGGACAAGGTGGTCTCTCATACACTTTTTATATAAAACTTAAGAGAATCATATGTTCAAGAGTTCATGGGGGATGGACAACAATGGAAGAAAAAAAAACGACACCTATTCATAATGTGCAAAATTCCGAGGAAAATGAAGTGCAAACAAGGTGCCAAAGTCTTTCGGGTATGCAAACATGTCTATCGTAGTGAGAAAGAGGCGAGTTCCATTATCAGATAGAACGATTCGAATTTCATTTTGGATGAGGTTCGTAGTCCAAAACGACATTTTCCTAGGTGAAATGAAGGAACTAATAACGAAAGAGTGATCTGAAGCATGAATCATTCACTTACAAGGTGCAAACTTTTTTTGTAATAACCTGGTTCAAACGTTGGTCAAATCTTCTTAAAAACTTAACATTAGCCTATAAAAAATTTAAGGTGTCGATGAATACATAGCGCGATAAATAAGAAATGATTCATGATTCAGATAACTTTTTCGTTATAAATGCCTGAAGAGAGATGATTTTCTTGTGTGAACCGGGTTCAGAGTTGATTCCTAGCATCATTTTTACAATAAGAAAAATAGAGAAGTACATGAAGAAAACGAAAATCGACAAGAAAAAATCATCTTTTTTTAATAGTTGGTAATCTGACGGTCCTTCACCGTATGACTTGAATTAAAATTAATATATGACAACACACACAATAGTCGTGTTGATTGGTTCCTCTGAATTTATACTGACTTTGAAACACATTTGATGAATACATGAAGATTTTCGATTGGTGTGAATGTTGAAAATCTTAGGGGAAAAGTACCTCGAAAGTAGGCATTTGATGCTGGTTTGGAAAAAATGACTTTAACCTGGTGAAGTCAATCAATCTTATACCTAGGCCATTACTACCTTCATCCTTTGGAAACTCGAGAAATGAAAAAAGGGTGGAAGTCGGAAGGCGGAAGTCGGAGGTAAAATTTTTTCAACGGTAGTAGGGAGTGCAAAAAAGATGGGAAAAACCCAGAGATATTGTATATTCGCGCGTTCTCAACAGGTGATAGGTCAATTCCAGACTGAGTAGAAACGATTTCACGGTATTTTCGTCATTCTTCACGAAAAAAAATTTTTGACGGAAGCCGGAAGTAGAATTTGTTAAACGGAAATCGGAAATCGGAATTCCGCGCAACTCCGCCCTCTACGTTACGGTTTTCCCTACTTAAATTGGCTGTTTCTTAACAAAAAAGGGGTTTTAAAATTTGTCAGTACGACTATAACTCCTACGTCAAATCCTAATTGATACATCAAAGCGCCTATTGGCTCAATCTGACACATAATATTCCTCATGATTAGTTCCGGGAACGAAGTAAACTAAAAGTTGCACCCAAAAAGTATCAATGACATGATCAACACATGTTGTTCACTCAAGCTCGGTGACCTGGGGGCAGGGGGCTGGATATGATCAGAGTTCGATGATGAAAACATGAACTATGATGGGTTCCGGTTAACGAGGGAGTAAGAGTTACTCGGAAGAAGATGAATCGCATCAGAGACTGTACATGGTGTATATTCTGACTCCACGGAGGAAAAGCGGCTCGTAACTACATTATTCGAAAAATGCAGAAAGCAGGGGTGTTAGTTAGTTAAAATTTGTAGAAAGATTTTTGAAGTGGAAATAAACGATCTGTCAAAACAAAAAATACTGTATTCAGTTTTCATTCTCCGTCCTATTCATTAAAAATTTTCAAAACTCTACTTTCTTAAAACGAAACACTGTTTTAAATTTTGGTTTTTCATTTGTACTCATATCGAAACATGAAAAATTGTCTCGAGGTAGTAAGTGTTAGGAAAAGTTAAGTGGGAATTAGGAAAACCTCAGAGTTCACTGAACGATGAGTGGTAATGGTTGGCAATAAGTAAACACTCTCTCCTAAGACCACTTATCACGGAGATTGAATAACGGCAGAGAGGAAAACATCGAAAAGATGTGGTAATTAATCAAGTCAAGTTGGTGATGGCGATCAAACAAGAAACCATCACAGCTCGGTGGGAGGTGGATCAAGTTTTTGTTCTGTGTGTAAAAGTAAAAGTGGACATGGGTCAAGTTTCGTATTTGTGATATTCTTTGTAGTTTACACAAAGTTAGGGGGGAAAAATTCTGGCTCAAAGTCTAGTGGGAAAAAATTGAAACTATTTAAAGTTGATTCACAAGAATTGTTTTTTTTTTTACTGAAAACTAGTGCTACTAGGGAAAAAGTCAGATCTGAAAAACAGTGAAAGTCGACTAGTTTTCAACTTTTCCGAAAAAAAAGTGGGATGATCACACAAAGTACTAAAGTATTGTCCATATTCTAAAAATATGATTTTGAGTGAAGTTGAAAACATCAGGAAGCCCTTCTTCGGGATTCTACAGTGAAATTTACCAAAATTCTTCAGACACTAGCAACTTCACCGTAAATTTTAACAAAGATAGATTATTTCTGACCAAAAAGCAGTTCAACTAAATGTTGCGTTCTCAGTGTGCGCTCTGGCCCATAAAACGTTTCCGTGTCGAGAATAGGAAAGTCTTTGAAGACTTTTAAAAGAAACATTGAAATACTCACAACCACGTCCAGTTTCATCTGCAGCTCGATGATCTTGTTCTCGAGGCCAGTGTTCAACTTCTGGAGGTGGCCAACGGATCTTGCTTCAATCTAGAAGATGGCGTTGGAAGAGTATAATTCAGATTAAATGGCATATTTTGAAGATTCGTCGGAAAATTCGAAAAAGACTAAGAGCGAGGTCCAAACCTTCCAGTCGCCCAGCATTCTGTTCTCCCAATTTTAAACAAAAATGAGAGAGTCCTAGAAGTTACTTCTCAATGAATATTGAAATTGTTAAAAATTTCTTCGTAGTACACTATAACCGCTTGTCACAAAGGGAAAAATGATCTTCTTTCCAAAATTTTTCATAATTCTCAAAAGTAACTCTGGATAATTCAAATGCTCACCTTCAGTTCTCGTAATCGTCTCTTCGCAAGCCACTTTCTCACACAACACTGAACCTTGATCACCTTCCTCTTGTACTGGACTTGGGCTCGTCGGACTAGATAGCCTCTCCAGGCTGCTTGTATCTTGACGACTGACTTCTCATAGCGAATCTGAATGGATAATTTATTCTTTGGTGAAGAATTTTTGTGAAATAAAGACAACTTTCATAGAAAAAGTGAGCAAATATTCAACTTTGATTCCGTTATCAACATTTTCCGACATTTTGCCTCTACACCAGAGTAATTTTTTCCAAATCGAAATCGGAAGTGAAAAAAGATCGTTTGAAATATTGTGTATCCGCTATTTATCAGATCAATTAAACTGGAAAGAAAATAATTTCTCCTCAAATTTCATATTCTTCATCAAACTCATGTCTCGAAAAACCTTAAAAATAATTCGGAATTGTGATCTACATAACAAAATTTTGGTTACACCTTTGAGTTTTGAAAATTCGGTCATAAAACTCACCTTCTTCACAAAGGTTCTCGCTTGGGAACCACGATAGTGCGATTGGATCGCGATGACAGCGCAACGTGTCCGATTATATTTCTTCTGCTGCAGGTACCGCCTGTAAACTCATAGTCATGTCATGCTGATGGTATATCAACTCACCTGAACGTGGACTGTATGGTGACAGCTGCACGGTGCATCTGCAGGTATTTGACACGTCTGTATGCCAGGAAGGCTCTTCCGGCTGCCTGGAAGAAAACGTTCACATGAGTGAGCCCCAAATGATTTGTCTTAGAATAGCTCGAGAGTTATACTCCGATGCTCATACACTTTTTTTCAGTAGTTTTTCAGTCTCCAACCAAAAATTGTTCGGTATTTGCAGAAAAGGTGAAGAATGTGAGCCTGTAGCCGTGAAAGCCTCTGAAGAAAAGCGCTTCTCACCGGCTTTTCAATAAGATTTTCCAGTCTTGTTCGCTACGTTCGTAGGGGAAAACTTGTTCGCTACGCTCGGTAAAACCAGAACATAGTAGTTTGGGCGAACTTCATTCTCGATAACTTAGCGGACTCAATTCATAATACATTTGTTCAAGACCTTTATGTTTTCAATATTCGCTACACTTTTTTCTGAAACAAAAAAACTCACTTGAATGATTGCTACTGAGTTCTTCATGGTCAGATAGCGCTTCTTAGCTGCGTATCCCTTCCAGACCGCTTGGATCTTGGTCGCAGCTGAGCTTAACGTCTCCAGTCTGACCCTCTCTAGAACCGCTACTTGTCCGGTCCGCAGAAAGACTTTAGTCTTACCAAGGGCGAATTTCTCTTCCTGAAATTATTTCTTCTGTGTGAAATGGTGAAACGATTACCTCGAGGTTTTTCAGACAAACTTTCTCGCTGAACTTTTTCGGGCTAATCTTCCATAGTGCCCTGTCTGTGGTGTCCAATACCCGGTATCGTTTCGAGAACTCTTCATAGAGATATCTGAAGGTTATAATTAGTTGACTGGTGAATATTACACGATAACATCTACACATTGTCAGGAAAAAACAATATCTATACCACAGTTGCACGGAATTCCGACTTCCGCCTTTTTTTCATTTCCGACTTCCGACTTCCGTTTAACAAATTCTACTTCCGACTTCCGTCAAAAAATTTTTTTCGTGCAAAAGAACGAAGAAACCGTGAAATCGTTTCTACTCAGTCTGGAATTGATCTATCACCTGTTGAGAATGCGCGAATATACAATATCTCTGGGTTTTTCAACTTTTCTGCACTCCCGACTACCGTTGAAAAAATTCTACTTCCGACTTCCGCCTTCCGATTTCCGCCCTTTTTTCACTTCCGACTTCCGTGAAAAAATTTCACTTCCGTCTTCCGACTTCCGTTTAAAAAATTCACTTCCGACTTCCGTTTTGAAAAATTTTACTTCCGTGCAACTCTGATCTATACACTTGCATTTTTACAACGCTGTTTTTTTCTAGATTAAAAAAACTATATTTTTCTCTACAAATTGGCGCTGGTGACACAAAGTTAGGATCCTTCAATAGTGAAACTTCAAAAATACCTCGATGGGAATCCTGCAGCTGAAATTCTGACAGTTTCCAGCACACCACATGCGCGTAGTTGCTGTATGGCACGCTTCGGATCGAATTCGAATCTGAAAAATGGTACCATCAATAACAGTTTGGTGTAGGAATCGGATTGAGAGAGAGAGAGAGAGAGAGAATGAGATAGATTCCTATTCAAATCGCCTAACGCTAACCACACATTTTTTGAAATAAAACAACGCTCACCTCTGCTTGATATCATTCGGCTTGATACATCGGACATAGTGGGGTCGTGTCGAATTGAGCACTGTCATCAAATCTTTCAAGGAGTCGCGGAACTGTAATAAACTACGATTATATGATTGTTCGCATACTAAAGGTTATACCTGACTGGCGACAGTCTTCTTCGTCGGTTTCCTTCCGGCAACATTCTTCGAATGTGAAGTGTCCGGCATTCCCACGGAAACGATGGATCGGAGAAATGGGAACTGAAATAGTTATATGAAAACTTTTAAATAGTGTCATGACCGAGGACATTACACGGGTAACCAAATAAGGGTATTATAATGAACTTTCACACACTTATAACAAGAAAATAGAAAATTATAATGAAAAAAAGACGATGTATGTAATTTTTCATCATAATTATCTGTTTTCTTACCATAACTGTGCCAGTTCATTATAATACTCGTATTTGGTTACCCGAGTACGACAAGATCATGTCTCTGTTGTCGTAATGTCGACGGTATAATGTCGCCAACTCGCCATATGTTCACCATATAAGATTCCAGCGAATTGTGACAAAAAATCCTGAAAAAACTTTCGAACTCTGAATTCATACCTCTGATTTTGCCACAACATCCAGTAGCTGTTCACCGACAGCATCTCGATTTTTCTCAACGAATCCTTCGACAGAATACGTCACCTTAACAAAAACACAGTTTCCCACTTCAAAAGTCAAACTTACGTCTGCAGCAAAGTGCTTCACTATGAAATCGTCGGATCGGACACGAGGCAGTGCAAAGTGGACGTTCTTCTTGAGCTCGGCGCTGTTGCTCAGTTGACTGAGCCAATCTTTGTCGGAGCCGTTCAGTCTCTGAATGTGGGTTTTAGACGTGAAGTAGAAATTGGATATGGGAGTGTTAGTTGCCATACACCAGAGACTTGCTGCATTTAGGTTCAACTATGCTCGTGGTACCTAATGTCCGGATAAGAAGGAAAAATATTTCATGTGTCGTACCTCAGCAAAGTTTGGTTTTCTTTCGCTTAAGTCTTGCTGCAATTTAAATTTGTGAAAAGATATGAACCCAACAATGGTGAGATGGAAGGCTATGAAAACAACTACAGACATGAAAAATTTCACTTCAATTCACAAAATTATACCACAAAGTTTCACTTCTATTCACAAAATTAAACCACAAAAATATCTTATGAGTAAAACTGTCGAAACATTTTGAAAACTCTTTTCCATAGACAAGAACCTCACCTTGCATTGTTCGTCCAGAAGGCTGACGATACCAATGGGCCCTTCGATCAGTTCGATTGCTGGTTGATTGTCGTGAAAGTCAACGCGAACCCAGTCAATCTCTTCGCGGACGTATTCTTCTTGTTCCAACTTGAAGACGTGCTGGAACATGATGCATATTACATGTTAATTGTCTTTTAAAAATTACCTGGTTGAACAGCTGTTGCAATTTCTCATTGGCGTAGTTGATGCAGAACTGCTCGAAGCTGTTGACTTCAAATGTTTCGAATCTTTAATTTGACATTGGATTTTTAACTGTAAGGAATTCCAATCTCGACATTCTCAAATTCACTTTTCACTTCACTGTTAGGAAGACTTCCGACTTCTTATTAAAACTTTAAATTTTCGTTTAGATTGTTTACTCCAGTGCACCTCTGTGTCACACTCTTCATTTTCAGTACAGAAAGGAAAAAATTAATTCATCAATTTTAAATCATAAACTCTGCATCATTTGATAAAAACCTCTTTCATTTTTCATTCGAGGGTACCGATTTCACTTAACTCTGATTGATATTCGTTCTAGAGTTTTGTCAAAAGACTAAGAAACTCACCCGTAAATGTCCAAAACACCAATGAACGTCGCCAGCTTCTTGTTCGTCGACTTGCTGTCATTTCCATCGAGGGCAACGTTGACTCGGTCGACTAGCCAGTTGAATAGATTACTGTAGATGAGCTTGGTCAGTGCGTCTCGGGACCGGGTTGCTTCGTCTTTTGTCAGGGCTTTGCAGACGACCTCGTTGACCGCTCGAATCTCTCGTTTCGTCAACCACTCCGCCAAGGATGCTTCATCAATGTTCCACAAGGAGTTGCACAGCTTAGCAATTTCTTGTGAGCTTGATGTCTGTAAATTATGCCTTGGAATACACTGAAATGTACGTTCAGTTCACTCTTTTTGATAATTCTTGTCGTTTTTAGGCCAGCTCAAGCAACGCGAAAAAAATTGAATTAGATGGTTGAAGCAAAATTATAGGCGTGTGAAGGAAACTATATGAATTTAACTAAATGCCGTTTTCACTCGGATTTTCGATATTTTTATAATTTTACTTCTCGAACGTCTATTCCCAACTGAAAAAAAACGATTTCGATCCAAAAACATCAAAAATTGTTTTGCTTTACAGTAATGTCCGAAAATACTCACCGATACCGCAGTTGACCCTTCCCCACTGTTGAAGTTGATGTTTCCGAGGACTAGAAGACCAGCGAGGACTTGAAAAATTCCTGCTATTTGTTCTTCGTCAATTCCCAGTTGATGAAAGGCCTGAAATATACATAGATTTGAAGTTCGTTGTGATTCCATAAGTGTAGATCGAAACCGGAAAAGTCACAATCTTTTTCTTTTTTTTCAATTGTGCTTGTGGGAGTTACAACTCACTTTTTCCTTACCAGTAAGGTTAAAGTCCTAGAATTTTCTGAAATCAAAAACACGAAATTCAAAGCTTCATAACAAAAAATATACCTTAGTGAGAAGATCGAAATCGCTCTTGTCGTCTACCCCGGGTATTCTGCTGTCTCCACCTTGTGCGAGGTAGTGGTACATTTCGCATGATCCTGAAAACAGAAAATTCGAGATGAGAAAGAGAGTAAGAGATAGGGAGAGAGAGAGAGAGAGAGAGAGAGAGAGAGAGAGAGAGAGAGAAGACACACAGTTTTTTTTTCAGGTATTTTCAGGTTTCTTCTTTATTCTTCAGTTAACTTATTCATCTCTCCCTTCCTCTACAGTCTTGTAAATTTACACTTATTCCCTTAACCTTTAACCCTTTTATATTGTTTTTTTCCTCTCCTTTTGCTCACCCTACCACCCTATTATTTACATTATACATATTCTCTTTTTCGATCAATGTACTGTCTTATTCGTCTATTACATACCAAGCTCGCACTGTTTGAAAAAAAAATATTTTCTCTCTCTCCAACTATCTTTCTCCCATTTTCTCAACTTCTTCAAACTTATAGTTTTAGTAACTTTTTGGTTGTACGTCTTTCCCACTGCGTTTCCCTTCGAAACTCACTACGCCGTGATTAACTTGCGCAGGTTTATACTAACTCGGTTTATCCTGGAGGCCTGTTAGGCATGTGTTTTTCAGTATTTCTAACGCATTCACAACTTTCAGTTCTCCCTACCTTCGTGCAACCTCTAAGTTCTCACTACAACTGTTAACCTCTTCATCCTTCCATTTACCTCTCTCACCTCCTCTCTCTCTCTCTCACTCTCTTTATCGCTCTCTTTCGTTCAGCCTTTTTTATTCTGCGAGCTTGCGTATACATTTGTTTTAATTCCCATCACCACAGCTGCCCTAACCTCGTTTTACCCCATTTATCACTGCTCGTGCCTTTTGTGTGGGCCACGAGCTTTGATTTTTATTCTTTCTTGAATAAATGTATAAAACACACCTATGTTCAAAATCTTCAGGGATGGATGACTTCTTGCAGCGCACATCTGATAGAAGACGTGATAGTTCCTCTCTCCTGGTGCTTGAGATACAAGTCGACTCTTCTCCAGCAGGTACGTTTTCATCACTGCCCCCTGGATCTTGGCCTTACGTTCACCAAAGTTGATTTGGATGAATTTTCCGAACCGAGAGGAGTTGTCGTTTCTGAAATTGAGATAATTTCAAATTTTATTGAAAAAAAAATCATTTTTTACGGATGAAGTGAGATTAACTTCTATTTTTGGGCAAAATCAAAACATTATTCTACATTTTTTGTGAAAAAAAAAACGAAATTCAAGAAGGGTTCCGCTCATAACACATCCCCGACAATGTATCCATGCTACTGTTGGTTGGGGTTCTACAGAAATTTCGTGGACATCACAAACTCATAGAACAGTATTTATGAGATGAATTCTGCCTTTTTTCTACGATTTCATTGAGACGCAGGACTTGATATTTTTTAACTTTGAAAATTATCAAATACAGCGCGTGCGAAAAACAAAGAAACTTACTTTTGGATCACCATTCTAAACCTAAGCGAGATAAGGTTCATAACTTTTTTTGGATTTTTGTTTTTTTTGGAACTTACAGTGTGTCTCAAATTCTAGTCTCAAATTCGTTTTGACGAAAAATATCTCACTGCCCTGACTGTCGCAGCTCTTAAAACAGGTTCCGAGAGCGGTTGACCACATTCCATTATGTTTTTGTGCTTATAGCAGCTATTACTTGTATGAAACTAAAAAGAACTCACCTCAACGTCTTCGCATTTCCAATAGCTTCCATGATGGGGTTACTTGCGAGAACCTTCTGCTCTACACCTTGTTCATCTCCTGAGCGACCGGCGACAACAGCGAGATATCTTAGACACTGATTGTGGGAAAAACTGAAGTCAGCCTACCTCATGACGAACTTCGCTGACATGGTCTTCCCAGCACCGGACTCTCCACTGACTATGATGGACTGGCTCTTGGCGAATTCTGCCATGTCGAAGAATGCTTCTTCAGCGACCGCAAAAATGTGAGGATCGAGTTCTCTCACTGACTTCCCAACTCCACGGTATACCTGAATTCATTTTTTTTGAACTTTTTTTCATGGAAACGAGATTTTTCGTTTCAGAAACTTCGGAAAACTGCTAAAAAACAATCTTATTCTTGAAAACTTTTTTGAACGATAATTTTTTTTTCGAAAATTGCTGAAAACTTCTTTTTTCTACAACTCTTTGAATACTTCAATTTTCGGAAACGTCTAGAAATAGTTGAAAACAATTGATTTTCGTTGAAATATGACATACTTTGTTATAAATGATGAGTACTGTCATTTCTTGACTGTTGGAAACAATTTTTTTAAATTTTTGTGAACGATAAATTTTTTTCGAAATTTGCTGAAAACTTCTTTTTTCTAGAACTTTTTGAATACTTCAATTTTCGAAAACGTCTCGAAATAATTGTAAACATTTTATTTTTGTTGAAAAATGACATATTCTCTGGAAAATGATGAGTACAGTCATTTTTTCTAACTTTTTTCGCCTCCCAAGTAGAATTCTTCGTTCATGCCCGTTAAGACCCTCTCAAATCATAAAAACCCACTTGGATCACATGATCGGCATAAAGGTGTGGTAAGTTTGCGTAAGGGTTGATAGCCACCAAGACTATTCCACAATACGTGTAGATCGTTTCCCTCTCGACGAACCGGAAATGGAGATTGTGGAGAACTGAAAAAAACGGTTACGGTAACTAATCGGATGTTTTTTTGCAAACTTCATCAAAAAATGCGATTGAATCATCAAATTTGAACAAAAAACGATAAAATTATCATCTACTCGAACTGTACTTCCAAGAAATAGCGGAGTTACAATACATTCTGGTCCATGTGTACTTCAAAACACTCGAGGCTCACATTTACGACTTTCCTTCCACTTATGGAGATGTTTTAAAGATAATTTTCAATGAACATTCCGTGAAAATGAAGAAAATGATTGAAAAATGAGTTTCCCCAGAAAACTCGCTCAAAAATTCAATTGTAATTTTCGAAATCTTACCGGCAGGTTCGTGCAGATATGAGAGCGCTGTCAAATCATCTTTTCCCACGAGAATCGAAGGGTTCCTCAGGAATGGGAGCTGCTCGAGTGAGTTGATCGGGAACTCAATTGTCTGAAAATCAGTAATTTTCGTTTCAAACAGATCATTTTTCCATCTTTGGTACAAAAATATCTTCAACACATACCGTCTCGTCTTCATCCGTTGTCAACGTGACTTTTCTCGTTTCGAATGTGACGTCATGACTGAGTGTACCACCAATCCAGATGGCCTCTTTGTCGCGGATCCAGACCTTCGCTCCGCGCTGGAAAGATACAAAAGTTAAAATCACACTATGAGAATCTGAATATCTCGACTAGACTAACACTACTATTCAGTACTTCTCTCCCTGGTGATTTCTCAGGAAAAAATCTAATTAGACCTGCTGAACGTGAACAAAACTATGGCAAGTCCTAACTCCAAAAGGTCTTATTGCCAGGTCTTATACAAATTTTACCATGTATTGCCAGGTCTTATACAAATTTTACCATGGTATGGTGCTGTACAATACTTGAATCTATTCACATAAGACCTGGTACTTTTCATATAAGATTTTTTTTGAGTTTTAACTCCAGAAAAAAACCTTGTAATTGTGCAGCGGGAACATCTGGCCGCGGCCTAGGGTTGCCATTCCATCCATTATTGTATTTTAAGGACTCTTCACTATCGGTAAATTTCTTTTACTTCACTTCGAGAATCTTGAATTTGATAATTGAATTGGTGCGGGTAGAAGCAATACGTTCAAATAGGAATGGTATTTAA
The DNA here is from genome assembly GCA_963978915.1 of Caenorhabditis parvicauda. Classification (NCBI taxonomy): domain Eukaryota; kingdom Metazoa; phylum Nematoda; class Chromadorea; order Rhabditida; family Rhabditidae; genus Caenorhabditis; species Caenorhabditis parvicauda. The sequence continues at coordinate 16,932,253 of OZ022250.1, read as the reverse complement.
ACCGTTAGAAGATTAGCATTGATTGAGCAGTGTTAAAAAGAACGTTGAAAATGAAAACGAACAATTTTGAAAGAGAAAAAACGTGAAGTGAAGGGTGGAAACTTTTTAATATCATTCACAAAATAAGGGAACTTCGAGTGCGTCCGTTTCATAATGAAACTTGAGATCTTCAATATGCTTTATTGCTGAGAAAGTGTTTTTTCTTTTGAAATCCATAATGATGTTTAGCGCAACGAAAGTGTAAATCGAAACTCTCAGAAGTCGAAGTTTGTTTTAATTCATTTTAGCACAACTCAACGAAACGAACAGAAAGAAGAGTAATGCAAAAAGAATATTCGAAAAGCATCTTTTTTGAAAAAGTGACGTTGCGAAATGCGGTAGATCAAATCTGACTACTACAGTAACTCGCAAAAAGTTTACTTTTATTTTTTCTTTTACTACGATTTTATTTCATTTGAAACTAGAGCAGTAACGATTATTTTATCACTTTCACATTTTTCGATGATGAAAAGCGAATTCGGATTTGAAAGCTATGTGCTTTATCTCAAGAGAATAGAACAATCTTTCAGCTAATAGAGACGTTCACATAGTAAAAGGTGAAAGTATTGAGGTTTATGTTCGCGAACCGACACACGATCATAATCAGAGATTTGCATAGAAATTGGGTGACTGGAACTACTGCCCAAATGACTACACTTAAACGCGACGAGTTGGGCAATTAAAATTTGTGGACGATTTCTACCTTTCTTGAATAGTAAGCCTGGAGGGGTCAAGGGCGTATGGGACAAAAAGTGAACGGATGATACATGACGAGTTGGCTCTGTAGTCAGGGAAGAACCGGTTGTGGGAACATTTTTTCAATGAACAAACAGAGCTGATGAGATATGATCAATAGGGATAAAAAGCAGCGTAGAGCAAACTCAGATTTTTGGTTTCAGACTGTTGGCATATAGATCTCTGTGTTTTGAATACATTCACGAAGTCATTTTCAAAAAGCTTCAGTCAAAGTCCAACTTCAATGCAACTTTTTAAGTTATAAAACTACATTCTAAACAAAAGGATACTGTAACTCTATTACCAAAGGTTTAAATGAGACGAGAGGGAGTCGAAGCATTCCGAACGACTCAGAAATGAAAATTTTCGAAGGAAATCGAGGTGTTTTTTAACTTTCACATCCATGGTACTTGTTATCTAGTGAAAAATGTTCAGAAATAGGTCTCGATCCATATTCGAACAAGAATAGTCTCTCCTATTGAGCCAAATACTCAACTACGCATAACTCAAACCATACAAGAGCATCTGCCGGTGCGCCAAGAGTCAATGCAAACACCATGGGGGGTTACGTGGTGGGAGAGACTGGGCAGTTATGGTTGAATACACCTAGGAAACAATATGCAGGATGACCAGTTTGTAACGAGAGATGTCATTACTCAAGTCACAATGTATGTTGTAAGCCGTAGGCTTCCGTATGTTGCTAGGCAAAAGTGGTTTAGGACGAAATTGGCATAATCGAAGCGCGTGTTGCGAAATCATTGTTATACAATTCTATGACAAATAGATTGAAGAGGGGAGGAATTAGAGAGAAAGAGAGAGAGAGAGAGAGAAAGAGAGAGAGAGAGAGAGAGAGAGAGAGAGAGAGAGAGAGATAGAGAGAGAGAGAGAGAGAGAGAGAGAGAGAGAGAGAGAGAGATAGAGGGAGAGAGAGAGAGAGAGAGAGAGAGAGAGAGAGAGAGAGAGAGATAGAGAGATAGAGAGAGAGAGAGAGAGAGAGAGAGAGAGAGAGAGAGAGAGATAGAGGGAGAGAGAGAGAGAGAGAGAGGGAGAGAGAGAGAGAATGATAGAGAGAAAGAGAGAGAGAGAGAGAGAGAGAGAGAGAGAGAGAGAGAGAGAGAGAAGAGAGAGAGAGAGAGAGAGGCATGTGAGCGATATTGAGAAAGACAGAGAGAGACTGAGAGAGACAGAGAGAGAGAGATAAAAGAGATACAAAAATTAGTCATTTCATAGAAAACGCCATAATGTCTGCAAGTGTACGGAAAACAGTTGATTCGACGTGGGAAAGCAGAAAAAAGTGTGAAAGAATGTAAACATGGTAACCCTATGCGTCCATTTAGCCATCGGAACTTCGAGAATCGATGACCACTTCAGAACAAATCTGTCTCTCGTCACTCCGCCACGAGGCTGGACAATAGGGTGCGTGTATGAGGAACGATTATTTCGCAAAGAACCAAGCACACAGGTGTTTTTGTCGTGGGTGGAACGGAAGTGGATGGAATCTATGGCACAGTGTATCAATTTTGGCGATTCCAAAAGTGGGCGTGTCGATGGCGGGACGATCGGAAATTAAAAATGTTAACGGACCACTTTGAATTTTTTAGATTGAAATGAGAATATGGTATATCGCTCTTTCTCTCTATTGCTCTCTCTCTCTCTCTCTCTCTCTCTCTCTCTCTCTCTCTCTTTTTTTCTCTCCAGATCAATACATATAAAAATGCTAGTTAACAATAAAGCCATGTCCAAAAAATGGAAAGTGTTCTATTGACAAGCTGATAAGATACGCCAGTGATACTGATGATGACTAAGAATAAACAAATTCTGACAAGTTCGAATAGTATTTGATACATAAAAAAGATCAAAAGTGAATTTCGTTGACAAATAGAGGACAAGAGATGAATCAAAAAGTGGTTTTTGTGAAGAAAATGATGATAAATGGAACTTTTCAAGTATAAATCCAAGACAATGCAAAAAGCCGAGTTTTTTTTCGAAAAAAATTGAACTATGTGAAGAGAATAATAACAAGTTTAAGACCTCGCAAGTTCAAGACTTCAGCAAATTGAAGAGTTGAAAATGTTTTGTACACAAATCAATGAAAAAACTTTAAAAAAAGGTATTTAACAGCAAATTAACCAAGGAAACCATGACAAAGCCAAAAAAGGCTGGCCATTTCCGATAGTGACCTCGAAAGAACCAAAGCGGTAAAAATAGGAAGAAGAGGTTCGGTGTTTGCACACTGCGATCACCTCGGTATACATACAAGGGGAACAACCGACCGACGGCTAGACGGTTCGCATGAAACAATTACATCCGCGGCAAATCATTTTTTGAGTGTGGCGTTGGAGAGAGAGAGAGAGAGAGAGAGAGAGAGAGAGAGAGAGAGAGAGAGAGAGAGAGAGAGAAATAGAGAGAGAGAGGAAGAGAGAGAGAGAGAGAGAGAGAGAGAGAACAAGTGAGAAACATCTTTCATGAGAAGAAGACAGCTGATGGAGACATGTTCAATACGCGACAAAAGTGAGAACGGAAGACGAACACCACCTGTTGTGTATGGGCTGTAATGAGGGTTTGCCGTCAAAGGACTACATCTGGCCCGAACGGATGTTCTCCAACGGTTTTTAGGAATCTTGTTTTCTTATGGTAGTCCAGTGCCAATGCGGTGCCAGTCCAATGACAGTCCAATGGCAGTCCAATGGCAGTCCAATGGCAGTCCAGTGCCAGTCCAGTGCCAGTCCAGTGCCAGTCCAATGGCAGTCCAATGCCAGTCCAGTGCCAGTCCAATGGCAGTCCAATGCCAGTCCAGTGCCAGTCCAATGCCAGTCCAATGCCAGTTCAGTGCCAGCACAGTGCCAGTACAGTTCCAGTCCAGTTCCAGTCCAGTTCCAGTCCAGTTCCAGTCCAGTGCCAGTCCAGTGCCAGACCAGTGCCAATCCAGTGCCAGTCCAGTGCCAATCCAGTGCCAATCCAGTGCCAGTCCAGTGCCAGTCCAGTGCCAATCCAGTGCCAATCCAGTACCAGTTCAGTGTCAGTCCAGTGCCAGTCCAGTGCCAGTCCAATGCCAGTCTAATACCAGCCCAGTGCCAGTCCTACTTTTCGCATTACAGAAAATTTCAAAAGTTTGATACAAAACATAAAAAACAACATAGAAAAATCGGAACCGAGCAAAGAATAGGAATATTGGCAGATTGTGTAATTTTTATTTTCTTATCGCTACTCGGAAATCGATATCCATGAGAGCGGTAGAAAACCTAGGAGACCTAGACTTTGTGGAAGCCAAATGAAAACCCCGATTTGAAGTCGGTCCACTAGAAAAGCAACAGTAGTGTGAAAACTGACTGTTTTCAGACAAAAACAACAATGCTGAGGCGAACAATGAAGGATAACTCACATTCTTTTCCAATAGAAACTTCTTCAATCAAACAATCTCACGAATGGTAAGTTTATTCAATTATTAGATAGAGAGACATCACAGTGGGTAAAGGTATGTTTGTATCAAGTTGTCGTCGTATGCTGCGGTGTTTTGTCCGCATTCTTGTTGTTTTTTTTTCCAATTTTAATAAAATTCCGACTTGAGAAATGGAAAATCAACAAAGTCCAAGGAAAAAATTGACAAAAACCTGAATGAACCTGATCTGGGGTATGCATTTTCCAGGATCTACCTGGAATATCTGGAAAAACTAGAGATTTCCAGATTCTACACGGATCGCCTGATTTGTTCTGGACATTGTCGATTTTCATTTTCCAGATGAAGTACCTTGATACAAACAGAATACTCAGGTTCAGTGAATGGTCAATATGGAAAAGCAGTAGAATATCCTTTTTTCAGACAATTCACGAACCGCAGCACATATATCGCTAGAAGCATGGCCGTTTTCAAACGCGCTCTAATCTCAATTTTGCAGAATGAGTACGGTAACTCTCACAACGAACAGTTAGATCTTTGTGGATTTAATTTATTATTCTTACTTGCAGTTCATTGAAATTAAAGGCGCATCACTTAATCGTTCCTGTGTTTCAAGGCGAAACTGCTAACCGATTTACGGAGGCCAGATTTTATTACAGGTAGAGGAAGCTATGTGCGCAGTAGAAAAGTGTCGGATCAAGCAGCGAAGGGAGGCGACCAATAATCAGCAAGCAGAAACCCCGCCCCTTCGTGAATCCTGCATCGCTGTAGATTTCAAAAACTGTTATCTCTGACGTTTTTTCAAAATTCATGATAAAAAGCTAGGAAAGTTACATGGTTTGCAATTTTTCAACAGCAATTGGCAAAACAAATTTGCTTGTTAAGATGAGAAAAATAGGACTGCAACGCGTCTAATCGATGACGACCACCTTCAGCTCGGTGTGCATTCACAGAACCTTGACTACACTTTGGAATGAATAGGAGATCTGACAGGAAACGTGGGTAAAGTCAAAGGATTCAGCAGACGTCGGTGACAACCTTCAGCTTACTTATTGCTAACCACTTGAACTTTCTCCATTGGATCGCACGAAGGAAAATCTGTAAGACGACATTGAAGAAGGATCAGAAAACTCGTTTTTTTCTTTTTTGAACAAAAGAGAATGACTCCCTTTTTGCCGTCGCTACGTCACAGCAATCAACTGAGAACGTAGCGAGTCTTTTTATATGAACTCGTTCTTTTATATGAACTTTTGTATGAGGTTTTTATATGAACTCGAAAATTGTATGCGAAAAAAACCATTTCCGATTTTCGCGAATGCTTCCCATACTTTTTCAGTAACCCTTTCCTGATTTAATATTTTTGATCTATCATACCCATGAAACGTATCTACTACAGTGTGTATAAAAAAAACGTCATGTTGTGCTTTTTTGCTGATTTTCTAGGTATTTTTGAGAATAACAAAAACTTCTGAAACAAAAGTTCTTGATCACATTCAGATACACATTTCCTGAAAATTTCAACTTAATCCGTCCACGAGCTCTCGAGTTATGTCCATTGAACAAAAATGGGCCTGTATAAAAATAACGTCATGTTCATTAAAAACCAAGATAACGAAAACAGAACACTGAGAAATCGAATTTCTCTTGATGAACAGTCATTTTATTAATCTTTAGAATAAAAAAATCATGTTTTGTAGAGGTTTACAAAAACTTAGAAGCCTGGAGAGCAGAAATTGTTATTTTTTGCTCCAAAGAGCCATATGAGCTTCTTTCAGCTGATAGACTACTCAATTTTGTCACAAACTGATGTGAACATGTGACTCTACATTTCCCATGATGCTACACAGCCCTACAAAGTGCCTTTCATTCTAGAAAATCAATATTCTCATCCGCATACTGTACTTCCCTCACTTGGCACGTGTTCATCGGGCCTTAGTCCAGCCCAAAAATGGAACTTCTTCGGGCAGAACATTGGAAATGTAAGAAGAAGCTCTCTTCTCGGTAATGGAAAAACGACGGATGTGTTATTTATACGCGGTTTATGTGCATTTTAGCTGGTTATGTGCATTTTAGCGGATTATGTGAATGTTAGCTTTTTATGTGCATGTTATACTCTGTTTATATGAGATTTATAGTCCAAACGCTTATGTGTCGTTTATGGCTAATAACTTTGTGAGGCCTTTTTGAGACTTTTTTATGTGACCCGCACATAACATGCACATAATCGGAAGTTACATGAACACTCAAAATTCGAACACTGTTGCATCCGAATTACCCCGAATGATGTGCAGATGAGTATTGAAAGATATTCTACGACTCCTGAGGTCTTCGAGCAGTATCTTACGAACTGACAATATGTCCGCATTTTTAGTTCACAAGGAAACTTGGCGAAATTTCAGTCTATTGTGGCCTGAAAAATTTGTGGTATGTTCGGACAGAGAAATTCAAAAAACGGAAAAAAATCGATAGAGAAAATACCATTGTGGGAGGACTTTTCCTATGAAGCTATTCTAAAAACTCGGTATTATACTGATTTACTTTACTCCGGAGTGACGAAAAGAGCTAAAACAAAAAATGGCAGTGCCACCATATCTTGAGAAAGTAACTTCGATGTCAAATATCAGTCTATATGTAAAAAAGCTCGGAAGGTCGTTTTTGCGCGGCAGATAAAAGTGATTAGATTGCACACCTCATTTCATTTTGCAAAAAAATCATTCAGAAACAATTATTCACTATTTTCCACCTTTGTTGTTCATTTTCTGTGTTACATTCCCACCTTTCTCGCTGTTTTACAGCAAACAGTGGAAACGTGAAAAATTAAAAGTAAAAATGGCTACTCATAAGTTACAGTACCAGGTAGATCAAATGTTTTTTATTTTCGTTTTCTGTTCTTGTTTGAGCTATTTCCTGCTGTTTTGTTCATTTCCTTCTTGTATTTCATCAGTTTGATAAAAGTGAAGACTATAGAACATATTTTCGTGATAAACTCTCACACTAATGACCACGCGTAACTTGCTTAAATAACGTTCCCGAGCGATTTCTTCAAAAATCAAGTTCAGGTCTCTCGATCGAGGTTCCATCGGTGGCCCTTCCCACTCTATTCATCTCATCAATGTTAGTCAGGTCATACTCTGTTATGAAAACAGGTGAGTTAATCAGAGTATATTTTTCGAAAAATATTGTGATTCCATTTTTCGGATTGATGTTGTTCCTAATTCTCAGGTAATGAAAACACTTTTCTGTCGCTGCAGTAGCAAATTTGCAGGTTTCATTTCACCTTACTAATTTTTTTTTGATGAATGGGGCCTAATCTAAAATTTTCAGTCAATCGGGATGATGTGAGCTTTTCAAAAAATTCTCACATCGAGGCTACTATAATGAACCCTGCGAGGATAAGCCAATTGACGGAAAGGATAAGGAAACAAGGTGTCTTTTTATTTTTTTTAAATCTCGAAACAGTCAAGTCGTGCAGTCATACAGTAAGAGTAAGACCACTACGCGAAAATGCCTCACGAACACCGATAATTCAATTTTCAAGCCATTCAGGTCGATGTGGAATTTTCAAAATGTTCATGATTTGGTGCTCGAGCTCGCAGGGAAGCTGCAATCAACAAGCCTAAACGTGAGACGAGGAAGTTGCACCCTGGAAAAATGACGGAAAAGAACAAGGAAACAAGGTATGTTTTAACGTTTAACTCTAAAAATTAATCTACAATAAGTATGATCTGATTCTGCTCATTCATTAGACCTTGTGTGCAGAATGGAAACTAATTCATTCAGTTTTATTGACTTCATTTAGCTCAAAGGTGGAACTCTATATTACATACCATGGGTTAGGATATGGATTCAAAATCCACAAACTCAAAAATCGTGCACCTCTTAATTTACTAGTAGCCACCGCAGAATTCGTATGGTTCAGACTGGTGTTTTGATGTTTGAAGGTTTCATGTTCAGTACCGCAACGCGGCGCGAAAGCTAACTTCTTGAAAATGGTAAACCCTAATTTGCAGTAACTTCAACCCGTTCAGTAGATTAGAAACTCAACGCTTAATGGAGGACGTAGAGATCAAAGTAACTTTTACTCGAAAAATAGTCTCGTGAGCGTTACCTTTTAGTGCATCGGGGAAATTTTTTCGTTTGCAATTTTTTTCAACGTAGTTTTGAGAAGGATCAGTATTCCAGTGAGGTTGAGTTCGCGGGGAAGGAGCGGTTTCAAATCCGGACCCCTGGTATACAATATCGAGTACCAGTTTCTAGCTGCGACGCACTCGTCTCGATTTTCATCCCACTCTGGACTCGTTATCAGTTGATAATGCATTTAGATTTAGCCTAAATTAACCATTTTACAGATATTCACACCGCTTCTCTTCAAAAAGCCTCTTTCATTTTGCGAACTGGGACTCAAGATTCTGCGGGACCTGAGAAGATGTTCTTAACCATGTCACACGATCAACTGCCGTGAATGAGTTCATCGGACTATTGGTATTTTCCTATCATCAGTATTGTTTGGCAAAAGAGAAAGATGAGGTATGTGTCATCTAAACTTTATTGAATTACATTTCATTTGCAGGTTCCAGAACAACAACTATGTTACAAATTTGATCTACTACGTCCGAATAGCGAGAAGTCCAGCGGATCAGAAGAATTATTTAATGTCTTTTAAATGTCATTAATAAAGTGTTTTTCTCTATGTTTGTTATCCTGTTCAATAATATCGTGAGTATAGAAAAGGTCCATAAACCGCACATAACCGTATAACACGCACATAATCCGCGGATTCTATAAACGACATATGAGACGTTTCACGAGAGATTCAACCAAAAAGTGCGCTAGGCTCCTGATGAACCGATTGAGTTGAAGTTTGGTGAACAAGTAGATTCGAGAGCGCTGAATTCAAATATGTTGGTTTTGTTTCATTTGGTCCTGCCAGAGTATTGCAGTACTGTCCCAAACTTCGCACTTTTTGAAGTTTAGACGTTCATAACTTCCTGGAAAAGTGTTTTCATTCCAACATACTTTGGAAACTTGAAGAGTTGACAATGAAAAATCGATCAATGTGAAAAAAATTCTGATTATCGATTGATTTTTGCGTCACAGAGTTTTGTCAATAACTTTTTTCATTGACGAGCGAGCACCGTAATTTTTTGTCAGGTGAACGCGGATAAGAAATACGCTTCGTTTAATGTTCAAAAATCAAAAATAAATTTTTATCAGCGGTATGTTATGGACCATCGAAAAATAATTTTCCCAGAACTACCCTTGAAAATGATTTTTTAGACTTTTTCAATGACTGGATCGTAATTGTACCTCAAAAAACACCCTAGTACAAAAATTTGCACGAAAAGTCTGAACAGTTCTCAGGATACGGTACTCACTTTTTTCAGTTTTCTGCATGTTTGAGCACATGTATCTCAGTAATCATAGAACCTTTCGACCTTTTTTTTAACTAAAAAGCATAAATCGATCTAGATCTTCAGTTTGAAAGTAATCTCAATGTATCCCGTACAAAATCAGCAAAGTTATCACAATTCAGAAAAACCCTACATAAAATCCGTTTCCACATGATTATTGACTGTGTGAAACAATTGCTGCAGGTTTGTATCATGGGTTTTGGTTGTTTATTTGTTTTGTTGAAGAAAGTAGCTTATTTGAGAGAAAAACACTCATTTTGATAGTGAAAACTTGATTTTTGTGAAAAATGGACGATTGCAGAGTTAGAATGCAAACTAGATCATCGAAACTACCACCAATCGACGTGAAATAATTTTCTGATCCGATTTAACACAAAAATCTTGAAATTCGGTCCGATATTAACAAAAATACACACATTTTAAAGAAAATGAACCGGAAAAAAAGAAGTGGAAACAACAAGAGCGCACCTACAGTAACTGCCTTCCTTCTCTATTTTATTCTATCTGTTAAGTTTTTCGACGTTTTGCTGCGTATTTCAGTTGAAATTGGACCAAATTTCAAGATTTTTGTGTTTAATCGGATCAGAAAATTATTTCACGTCGATTGATGGTAATTTCGATGTTCTAGGTTGTATTCTAACTCTGAAATCGTCCATTTTTCACAAAAATCAAGTTTTCACTGTCAAAATTAGTGTTTTTCTTTCAAATAAGCTATTTTCTTCAAAAAAACGAATAAACAACCAAAACCCCATGAAACAAACCTGCAGCAATTGTTTCAGACAGTCAATAATCATGTGAAAATAGATTTTATGTAGGGTTGATTTGAATTGTGATAACTTTGCTGATTTTAAACGGGATACATTGAGATTACTTCGGAACCGAAGATCTAGATTGATTGATGTTTTTGAGTTAAAAAAGAAGGTTAAAAGGTTGTATGATTACTGAGATACATGTGCTCAAACATGCAGAAAACTGAAAAAAGTGAGTACCGTATCCTGAGAAACTGTTCAGACTTTTCGTGCAAATTTTTGTACTAGGGTGTTTTTTGAGGTAAAATTACGATTCAGTCATTGAAAAAGTCTAAAAAACCATTTTGAAGGGTAGTTCTGGAAAAATTATTTTTCGATGGTCCATAACATACCGCTGATAAAAATTTATTTTTGATTTTTGAACATTAAACGAAGCGTATTTCTTATCCGCGTTTACCTGACAAAAAATTACGATGCTCGCTCGTCAATGAAAAAAGTTATTGACAAAACTCTGTGACGCAAAAATCAATCGATAATCAGAAATTTTTTTCACATTGATCGATTTTTCATTGTCAACTCTTCAAGTTTCCGAAGTATGTTGGAATAAAAACACTTTTCCAGTGAGTTATGAACGTCTGAACTCCAAAAAGTGCAAAGTTTGGGACAGTACTGCAAGACTCTGGCAGGACCAAATGAAACAAAACCAACATATTTGAATTCAGCGCTCTCGAATCTACTTGTTCACCAAATTTCAACTCAATCGGTTCATCAGGAGCCTAGCGCACTTTTTGGTCGATTTTGGTCGTTTCTCTCGTGAAACGTCTCATATGTTATTTATGTGCGTCGCTCATAAAAAACACATCCGACGATTTTCCATTACCGAGTTCAAACACTTTGTTAGGTTTTCACTGATCACAGCTATTCAACATGCATTGAATGACAGAGAAAAGAATAACCATGCGAATTTTACCGTCTTTCAAGCCATTTTTGACGGTTCAATATTAGACTTCTAATAAAACGCTTATTGAAATTCTATGATCAGTGAAAACATAACAAATTGTTCAAAAAGAGCCTCTTCTTACCTTTCCAATGTTCTGCCCAAAGAAGTTTCGTTTTTAGGCTGGACTATGGCCCGATAAACACGTGCCAAGTGAGGGAAGTACAGTTTGCGGATGAGAACATTGATTTTCTAGAATGAAAGGCACTTTGTAGGGTTGTGTAATATTATAAGAAATGTAG
>OZ022250.1:16905027-16915027 GCA_963978915.1 Caenorhabditis parvicauda | reverse complement strand
TATCAGAAGTGGCCTAGATTTACCTGGACTTTGTCGCTTTTCAATTTCCTGAGGAACTGAAAAAATCATAGCTCACCATAAGTAGAGTAACTCTCATAGTTTGCACATTTAGCGTCCATGTCATAGTCGATGGGGAGAGGCTGTCCAGAGCGAGTTCTAACCCCTCGTGCGCGAGTCCAAGATGGATCCCAGTCTTCGTAGTTGCCAAGGGAATGGCAGGACCAGCTGGTATCTGAAAGTCAAGAGGATGAAATTAATAGTAATAGTTTATGGTGAATATGCTTCGAACGCAGTTATTCGGGTTGAAATGGTACTCTATACCGTATACCGATATCAATCCAAACATTATTTTTAGTGAATGGAAATTTTGAAAATTGCAATTTCTTCTCTAATTCGTATTGTAGAATGAGTTATGCTAAAAAGTTGTTAGTTTACTTTAAAGGTTCCTTTTCACAAAGAAAAGTTTCAAAAAGTTGAGATTCTTCCCAAAATTTTATTTTTTGGAAGAAGGCTTCAAACAAAATTGTTTGTTTTTTTCGAGGGTTACTAAATAAATTTTTTTAAATTAAAAATTGAGATTCCCATGCAAATTCTTCTCTTGGACATTTTTTCAGCTTTTACAGGTTTTCGAAGGAAAATCATGATAAGAATCAATTTTGAGAGCAGCTAAATGAGAATCTTACCGATAATCAACAGAATGAAGAAGATCCGTCGCATGGTTGCATTTTAACCGAGAAGCTTTTGGAATATGGGTCAGGGGGTATTACTCTCGACAATACGCGCTCGAAACTATTACTTTGATGAGGGAAAGTCGGCTAATTGCACAAGCGAAAGTACAGTTGGGGAACCTAGGGAACATAAACAGCTTTCAGTTGATCGGTGAACACTGAAAATTTTGGGTCAAAACAAGGAAATTATGCTTCATTAATTGAGAAGAAGTGAAAAAACACATAAATTGGTTTTTCAATGTCTTGGAAAAGAAAAAAATAAAAAACCGTAAGAATTTTTTCCGAGGGTCCCAGAGAGCTGAGCCACATGGAATCGAAACAAAATGAGACTTTTTGAAACTGTGAAAATTTTATTGAGCTTAGGGCTTTCTCAGGGTGGAGCTGTCGAGAATGAGAAAAAGGTTTCAAAAAACTGCAATCAAAGATATTAATTAGTTATCTGAGAACAGTAGAAAAAAATGTCCTAGAGCTCGCGTCGTGAGAACTTTGTTAAGTTCTTTATTTTAAAAATTGTAGCTGCGCGGTTTTTTTTTCTTTTTTTGAGAATACGTTGTATAACCATCATTTTGTCACTTTTCTACATCTTTAGCCTTTGTTTATCTTCAATGTTGTAATGTTATCATTCGGCTCCTCGAGCAGAACTTTTTCAGCCCTTTTGTACAAACCAAATTCTTTTGGAACTATCGAAATAATTTTTATTAGTCAATGAAGTGAAGATTTCTTGGTTATAGAGCTGTTTACAGCACATTCCCTTATTTTTAAATTTTTTGTCTTGTTCGAATCAGAGACCTTTTTGATCTTACACAGTGTTCTTCTTATTTTTGGGACAGAAAATTTCTTTTTTCTCAGCACATCATAGACAAACTTTGTTGATTCCTTACAAGTAATCAATTTTGATGATGATAAAGGTTTTTTTCAAATTCCTCTTTTTCTCTATCTCTCCTCTTTTTCCCATCTCTATAGGTGTATGGTCATCAACATCAAAGGAGGTTCCCGAGGGGCGCTGAGTCAGTGAGAACAAACTCCATAGTATTTTTCACTCTTGTAGATCCAAATAGTCCTCTGGAACTGCGGTCACTATGAAATTGTGTGGCAGTAAGATCACGATCAAAAATAAACGAACGGTGTCATTATTCGTCATACCATTCAATGAAGTCATTATTATCAAACGACCTCTTTTCGAGCAAATGAGTTTTTTTTTCTCAAACACATATCAAAATAGCAAGCCACTATATTATATCACAAGATCGATAAAAACAATAGAAGTGTATTCTGCCTTCTTTCACTGACGGAAGATTGTAGAAACATCTCCAATCGATTCGAGATGTTTACGCGAGCAGAATAAGATGACTCATATCGAACCATCATCCCCATTCCACCTCTTTTTCTTTTTCGTTGTTCATTTCTGTATTTTAAGTAAGACAAAATTTCTATTTTTTATCGGAAAGCAATTTAAAAGAGGAAACCGTCTCGAGTCACTCTTGGAGTAGGCATTAGTAGTTTTTTTTAAACCTTCTGAACCCTTACTCACTTAAATTTCTTCTTCGATTCGGAGACCATGTTCCTTGTCAACATTTCAGTCTATAAAAAAAACCGTTTCTGGTCCTATCAACTTCTAAACCCTAAAACCCCTTTTCCTCTCTATTCTCATACTTCTTTCTCGTTCATTCTACACTTCTTCTTTTTCACCATGTTGTTCTCCATCACATGCACTAACAAGAGACAAATCGAACAGACTATGAGATGTAGAACAAGCATAACTTCACGAAAAGTGGAAACCGTTTCTGGTCCTATCAACTTCTAAACCATAACATCCCTTTTCCTCTCTATTCTCATACTTCTTTCTCGTTCATTCTAGATTTATCCTATTTCCCAATGTTGTTGTTCACCACATGCACTGACAGGATACAAATCGAACAAACCATAGAACCACAATAATTCCATGAAAAGTGGAAACCGTTTCTGGTCCGATCAACTTCTAAACCCTAACACCACTTTTCCTCTTTATTATCATAGATTTATCCTTTTTCACTATGTTGTTGTTCACCACATGCACTAACAAAATACAAATCAAAATTCCCACGTTGAGGGAGTCCCTCTCCACCATGCGCGCCTCCACCCCACATGTTCACCCATCGATTTTTGCAACTGTGCTTGCCTGTGGCTAGCGGAAGCTCACTATTCTCTCTTTTCAAAAATGCTAGTTTTGATCTTTTTACAGCACTTACTCTTCTTCCTGCTTTAGAAAACGCTCATTCCATCTTTCTGAAAGCTATATTTAAAACTCATCAAGTGTTTTTCCTTTCTTCTTTTCAAAAATGATATTTTCGACTTTTTTTTCTTTTTATCCTCTACAATTAAGAATATTTTCTATTTTTTTATTTCATCATTCTCCTGGTTTCTTAGAACCTAAATATCAAACTACTATTCAAATCTATATTATCATTGAACTTGTATTTTTTGTTTTCTCTCTCTCCCTCTATCCTTCCATCCATCCTGAAAGCCATTGATTCTGAGATTTGCATCTTTTGCAACCAAAGTCAAAATGCAGCTGTTTTTTGCCTCAAACTGCTCTTGATTGTTAACTCTCTAAAGAGCACGATGATTGTGAAAAAAACGACGAGAAAATTATACTCGGTTGCTCTGGGCAATTTCTGTGACGTGTCCCTTTTGATATGAATTGATTATTCTGAAACATTGTTTTGTTGGACGTTGAATGAGTGTGAGAGAGAGAGAGAGAGAGAGAGAGAGAGAGAGAAAGAGAGAGAAAGAGAGAAAAGAGAGAGAGAGAGAGAGAGAGAGAGAGAGAGAGAGAGAGTAAAATTTGAGAATGTTTGGAGTCTGCAGTGAGCCGCTCATTGTTGTTTTCATGTTTTTCCAACCATTCCTCTCGAATGGGGCGAAATTTTCGCCATATCTTGTTATTCCATAGTCGAATTAAAAGTTTGACCAACACACGTTTATAGCCCAATTTTATTGTTGATTTGTGTTCCACTTTTGGAATTAACAAGTGATTTTTTTCAATTACTCTCCATATTTTCAACTCATCTCGACTTCAACCCTGTACAATTGGATCGAATCGCTCTATAACATTGTGAAAAAATGGACTTCGATTGAATCAGACACTTTCCCATGGGGTACTTCCCAAGTGAAAGCTTGTCGGACCGATTTCAGAGCTTTTTCATATGGTTTCCTTCAGAAAAGTCAAAGTTTGGCCTTTTTTGAGATTATTTCTCCCAAAAACCACTAACCATTCTAACCTTTTGTCCACATCTCAAAAACTTAGAGGTGCGAATTCTCATTAGGAAACCTAGGAAACCAGTGAGACCTTTTAATCTCATGGTGTCTTGGTGTTCAGCATGGTGTGAAATTATTGAATTTTATCCAAGAAAAATACCGCTACTCTTTGAGTAGCTCCTCAATAGAAAAACGGGAGACCAACATGCTCACAAGGAAATTTCGAAGAATTGTAACACTTTGAACATTTTGAACATGCCAAAACTAGATGAATCTTTTTTTTTCAAAGTTATTCGTAGAAACCTGCGTTCTTCATGAATTTCCTCTGACACCAAAAGTTTATCACTTCAAAAGTTATCCAGTTTTTTAATTTTCATATTTTAATTTGTTTCCACTCTTTCAAAGTTTTAATATTTTCACACATTCTCTATTTTTTATTAGGGGTAACTTTTAGGTCCTCGAATTGATCAAACTGGACCCTGGCGAACTATGACGAATGACTGTTACACAGTGCCCTTTCAAAAAATGATTCATAATTTTCCTCTCTTGGCTTTACTTTTACCAACATTTACCTCCACAAAAGCTAGTTTCTTGGATATTCTGAGAATTCATTGTTCACATAGTCATGTGGCTTGGGTTGGGAACTTCTAGGCTGGATGGTACTCTGCCAGCGTAGGCCGACACGTCCTTCACTGACTTCTCTGACCAGTCTCTGATGATGTCGTCACTCCATCACAGCTTCTGCTTCTCTTCTCTAATCCAAGGGTTCCCATTCTTCCTAGCCCAAAGGTGAGCAGATTGTCAAGCCACAGGAACTTCCGTTCCGTGACCAGCATAAGAATGTCAAAATTATCAAGTGATGCAGTATCCAAGGTTCTGTCCCACAGAGGATCTACTCTTTTCACCTTGACAGGAGTGAGCCTTTTTGCTGTTGTTGTGATCAAAAAGTGAACTCTAGAATCCCTGAGGTTATTCGCACTATGACAAATTCATTTTACACAGTGAACCCTTTCAAAAATGATTCATTCTCCCTCTCTCACTTTTAACATCACCCAAAATCACTAGCTCTTGAGAACGAAAATCGTTCTCCGATTCAAATTTCTCACACACATGTTTACAGAGCAATGGCACATTTCATCAAAATAATAAACATTGCTATAAATTTCTGTGTCTCTCCTTTTTTTGATGATTTTTGGAGAAGTATATGACATAACCCCTTTAGTTTTTACCATATTTTTAATAGAAATTGAAGGGTTTCGGTGATAAGTGCTCTCTGAGAAGCTTTCAACAATTTTAGACCGAACAGCTCATTCAATGAATAACTTCATGATCTATAGAGATTTCACTTCTTCACAAAACTTTAGAGGTCACAAATGCATAATATGATGTTAGAAAGTTAGTAGGAACAGTTTTATTCTCTATCTAGTCGGAATCGTGACGTCTGAATACGAAATTTGGATTCTGAAAAGGAAAGGTTTTATGAGGCGGTTCAACGTTCTACACCACTGTTTAAGACATAGAAGGCGAATGAGAAAAAAAATATTAATTTCTAGCTGTACTATGGGTACGTTTCAAGGCATCAGAAAAACTGTACGCTTAGCTATTCTTTTGTGATTCGAGAGAAAATAGATAGAACGGAAGATCAAACGTTTTGGCACGTAAAACATCGAACGTAGCTAGGAACAATTGCAATTAGAAGTGTTCAATAGCATTTCTTTCTTCGATAATAACAGTATCTTCGATAATAACAGTACAAGCAGAGAGTCCTCGCTACGCTCAGAGCCCCTCTCTCCCTTTTTCATTACAAAGTCTCATATTCATACTTTTTAATTGAAAAAAACAGTTTTTTAGAAGCAAGATCTTTACTATTTCTCTCTCTCTCACTCTCCTTTTCTCTTTTCCTTCTTCTCTCTCTCTATCTCTCTCTTTCTCTCTTTTTATATCTATCTATCACTCTCTCTCTCTATCCCTTCCTCCTCGCTGCTCACTTTCACACTCCCTGTACAATCCAAACACGACGAACACTAATGCAAGGGTGGCTAGAACTAATGCAACAACCTGCGAGGGTCCCCAGTGGTCACGCGAATAGCACTAATCAGAAACGTGCAGCGATGGCCGAGTGGTTACTCAGACATGACGAGTAGCGTCAGATCTAGCGAAAGTAGCATCAGATCTAGCGAGTGTTAACCAATCACTTTGAAAAGCATATTCCTACAATGGAAACCCCCTTGTTAGATGTTCGTCCAAATTTCACGAAAAAATTCCGTCAACTACATTGATAAAAATCATTTTTTTCGTGAAAGTGAATGTAGGTGTGTATCAGATCTGATCAGATCTGATGCCACTTCTCGAATCGTAAAAAAGTGATATTATTTTTGTTGAAAATATCTGCTGAAACCAACTTTTTTTCACCGTTCATATCGATCAGTGGCTTTCAAGATATTGCAAGTAGTTACCACTTCATTTTGAATCGGTATAAAAAGAGAACGAAAATGGGCATCAGATCTAGCCAAATTGGCGTCAGATCTGATCAGATCTGGTGGGCTACTTTATCCCCTGGACTAGTTCACTTCGTGTGTACCAAAACTTTAAGAATACTTCTCAAAAAAGTAAAAGGTAACTAAATATGTTTAATTTACTGAGGATAAATAACATAAATAGCTATGTACTGAAATTTTTCTGAATTTTTTTTTCAATAATAATGTCGATGAAATGTGACCATATCTTTGCGCGTTGAGATGTGTTCAATCAGCATCGTCTGAATTCTCGAATTTTACAACTCAAGTAAAACGTACGGTGTCTGGATAGAGTAAACCCTTTGACTGGATAGACTCATATAGACACTGTTTCTACTCATCTCTATATATTCCTATAGGAATCGTAAATCATATGGACAACGAATTTAAAATCAGTGTCTCGGTGGACTCATATGAAAATGATTTTCACTTGTTTCAGGCACCGTTAACAGTACAGACACGAAATTTCGTTTCAATGTTATACCTGAGCAAGACTTTTTGCTTTGCTTCCATGATATAGGGTTTTCACATGAGTGCAATGAAAGCGAGAAATATTGTGATGACATACTACTCAAGTCAGTAATACAGAACTTCTGATTGTCAGAGAACATTTTTAAATGTTTCAGAAAATTATTTCAACTGTTACATACATTATCGTCATCTAAGCAACTACAAAAAGGCCAAATTGATTCAACTAGTACCAAAAAATTATCTTAAAGTGTTCCGTAGAAACGAATCACTGATAATCGCATCATAACACGAAGTATCAGCGAAATCAAAAAATAATTAAAAAATAAAAAACACCATATTGAGGAGTGCGCACAAACTTTCTGCAAGGGGTGCATGAAACAATCATTGTTGTATTTTCTTTTTTCGAATTTTTCTTTTCCCCAATTCCGTGATGTTTTGTTATTGAATTCGAACAGTTGTACTCAAAAGTTCCCGTAGGGTAAGTTCCATCCAAAAAAACAAACAAGACAACTTTTCTACATTTTTTCGTCTGTTTTCAAACAAAATTAGATCTTAAAATTTAGGCCATAAAAATTTTTATATGTTCCACTTTAAATTTTCCGTTCGTTGTTTTTTTCCGCTTTCCAACCTTGTTTTGTACTCTTCAAAATTGTTCAGACAATTTTAGATAGTTTACTAACCCGTTTATCGAGGTTTTCAATTTCTATGATAAGCATATCTAACCGAATCAATTTTTTCGAACAAGATACATGGAAAATTGTTTTGACGTTGACGTTCGTCTGATCTTTTCTTATTAAAAAAGTTTTCATCACTGCCTCCCGCTTCTTGTTCTCAACTAATTGGCCTCTGAAAAAGAAAACTTGCAGATAAACCGTCAAGATGAAGCCTCATCAAGCATAGCTGCAACGAAGAATACAAAACCATCAGAGACAGAGAATGTGTGTTTTCAGCACTCCCACCTATTTTGATATTTTGTGAGGGGGGACACGAGAGTATTCCGAGAATAACTTGAATTTTTGTTAATTAACGAAATCTCACTAACAATTTTGCAGGTGACCCATGAAGATCCACACCTCATCAGGTCCACAAAGCAGATGCAGCGAAATATTCAGCGGGTTGGATATAGTGAGGCCTCAAGGCCGAAGAAGGTGAGAATTTAATGTTTTCCATTATTTCATTATTCTCGAAAGACGAAAAGTCAGTTTCCAAATGTTGTGAGGGGAACATGAGAGTGTTCCGAAAAAAACTTGAATTGTTGTTAATTAACGAAATCTCACTAACAATTTTGCAGGTGACCCATGGAGATCCACACCTCATATGGTCCACAAGCAGATGCAGCGAAGTATTCAGCGGGTTGGATATAGTGAGGCCTCAAGGCCGAAGAAGGTGAGAATTTAATGTTTTCCATTATTTCATTATTCTCGAAAGACGAAAAGTCAGTTTCCAAATGTTGTGAGGGGAACATGAGAGTGTTCCGAAAAAACTTGAATTTTTGTTAATTAACGAAATCTCACTAACAATTTTGCAGGTGACCCATGGAGATCCACACCTCATAAGGTCCACAAGCAGATGCAGCGAAGTATTCAGCGGGTTGGATATAGTGAGGCCTCAAGGCCGAAGAAGGTGAGAATTTAATGTTTTCCTTTATTTCATTATTCTCGAAAGATGAAAAGTCAGAAAAAGTCAGAAATTGCTCTCCTTCGCTGCAAAAAGTTGCATGATTTTTGTTATTTTCTTCTTCTGAAAAGTTCCAATTGTCGCTAATCCCAACCTACAGTTCTTGTTTGGAATTGAAAGCTAAACAAACGATATTTCTCAATAACCATGTCATAACTAAAAATTCAATGAAATCACATGAAAAAAGGTTTAAAAGTTTTATTCTACGTTAAATGAAGACTCAAACTTATCTTACAGGCTCAACAGTATCGACCCCAAAAATACTACACTAAGACCACTCGATCGCGAGAGCTACACCAGATTCACCATTTTCAATTTTTTTGTGTATTTGTAAGAAAATAAATTTCTTATACTATTAAGTGTTATCCTGAATAGAAAAAAACCAGCATTAGTGAAGAAATGCTGAATGTCATCTGGCCGAAATGTGCATCAGATCAAGCAAAAGTGGCGTCAGATCGAGCAAAAGTGGCGTCAGATCGTGCCCCTTCTTAATTCGAAAAACTCTAGATCTGATGCTACTTTCGCTAGATCTGATGCTACTCGTCATGTCTGAGTACAGCGTCTGATTTGTAGTCGCTTAACGCGCGTTCAAATCCCGTCAACTACCCAGCCATTTTTGCACAACCCTTCCTCTTCCCACCTCCCCGTAAATCGACACATAAATGGATCACCCAAAAATTTGCCTCACGAAAAAGGGGGCGGTCCCCTTGTTCTATTATTAATATGATTTTTGACTTGGAATTACCAAATCTGCTGGCATTGTACCCAATCCGGCATTACCTGGATTTTGTCGTCGACAATTTTTTGTACTTATTTTATACTTCATCGCTTTCTCCTTTCTCACGCATCTAATTTCAGCCTTCATTCTGTTATTCATTGATGCATCTACGTAATTGAGTCTGAAACTATGAAAAATTAAACTTTTTTCAGTACCGACTTAGACACCCTTCGTGACCATGGCTATCGTGACATCGCCCGGCGAACCCAATGGTGAGAATATTCAATTTTTCAGATTTAGCTGATTCTAAATTTTTTTCGTGGTGATATTTGAATTTTGAAAAAGTGAAAGAAATAAGTTAGAAAACAGCTAGTTCTTAATTTTCCAAAAGAAAAAAATCAGCGCTTTTTTTCTGTAACGTTTTTTTCCACTATGCTTTTTTTCCACCTTATGGTGTCCGTTTGGTGGCACCATGGTGACCACAATGCAATATTACAAATGCAACAAGTGTATGAAGCCTTGCGCACTTTCTTTTTGTAAAAAAAAACACTATGCTGTCGGGGAAATATTGGGTGCGATTGGTGGCATCTTGCTGGCTATGTGATGGCACCATGGTGTCCACAAAGCAACATCACAGATCCAGAGGAGTGCTC
>OZ022250.1:16890027-16900027 GCA_963978915.1 Caenorhabditis parvicauda | reverse complement strand
TCAGGCTTAGGCTTTAGGCTTAGGCTTAGGCTTAGGCTTAGGCTTAGGCTTTAGGCTTAGGCTTAGGCTTAGACTTAGGCTTAGGCTTAGACTTAGGCTTAGGCTTTAGGCTTTAGGCTTAGGCTTCAGGCTTAGGCTTAGGCTTAGGCTTTTAGTCTTTAGGCTTAGGCTTAGGCTTAGGCTTAGGCTTAGGCTTAGGCTTTAGGCTTAGGCTTTAGGCTTAGGCTTAGGCTTTAGGCTTAGGCTTAGGCTTAGGCTTTAGGCTTAGGCTTAGGCTTAGGCTTAGGCTTAGGCTTAGGCTTAGACTTTAGGCTTAGGCTTTAGGCTTAGGCTTTAGGCTTAGGCTTGGCACTGGTGCATTTAGGCTTAGGATTGGCCAAAATTTAGGCTTAGGCTTAGGCTTAGGCTTAGGCTTAGGCTTAGGCTTAGGCTTAGTCTTTAGGCTTAGGCTTAGGCTTAGGCTTAGGCTTAGGGTTAGGCTTAGGCTTAGGCTTAGGCTTAGGCTTAGGCTTAGGCTTTAGGCTTAGGCTTAGACTTAGGCTTAGGCTTAGGCTTAGACTTAGGCTTAGGCTTTATTTAGGCTTTATGCTTAGGCTTTAGGCTTAGGCTTAGGCTTAGGCTTAGGCTTTAGGCTTAGGCTTAGGCTTTAGGCTAAGGCTTAGGCTTAGGCTTTAGGCTTAGGCTTAGGCTTAGGCTTAGGCTTAGGCTTAGGCTTAGGCTTAGGCTTTAGGCTTAGGTTAGGCTTTAGGCCTAGGCTTTAGGCTTCAGGCTTTAGGCTCAGGCTATATGCTTTAGGCTTCAGGCTTTAGGTTTAGGCTTCAGGCTTGGCACTGGTGCATTTAGGCTTAGGATTGACCAAAATGGCTTGAATTTGGGAGACCACCTCCAATACCAGGCTGTCTGAATGGTTCCCGTTGGGTTGGGACCGATTTAAACACTTGTCTAGGGGAGGGATTTTGCTAAAATGACGATTTTTCAATAAAAAAAAAGGGGTCGCAGTGCAAAAATTAGGCTTTAGGCTTAGGCTTAGGCTTTAGGCTAAGGCTTTAGGCTTAGGCTTTAGGCTTAGGCTTTAGGCTTAGGCTTTAGGCTTAGGCTTTAGGCTTAAGCTTTAGGCTCAGGCTTTAGGCTTAGGCTTAGGCTTAGGCTTGGCACCAGTGCCGGCGAAGCCGGCACTGGTGCATTTAGGCTTAGGCATGGCCAAAATGGCTTGATTTGGGGGGTCGATTAGACTTAGGCTTAGGCTTTATTTAGGCTTTATGCTTAGGCTTTAGGCTTAGGCTTAGGCTTAGGCTTAGGCTTTAGGCTTAGGCTTTAGGCTTAGGCTTAGGCTTTAGGCTAAGGCTTAGGCTTAGGCTTTAGGTTTAGGCTTAGGCTTAGGCTTAGGCTTAGGCTTAGGCTTAGGCTTAGGCTTAGGCTTTAGGCTTAGGTTAGGCTTTAGGCCTAGGCTTTAGGCTTCAGGCTTTAGGCTCAGGCTATATGCTTTAGGCTTCAGGCTTTAGGTTTAGGCTTCAGGCTTAGGCTTTAGGCTTAGGCTTAGGCTTTAGGCTAAGGCTTTAGGCTTAGGCTTTAGGCTTAGGCTTTAGGCTTAAGCTTTAGGCTCAGGCTTTAGGCTTAGGCTTCAGGTTCAGGCTTAGGCTTTAGGCTTAGGCTTCAGGCTTTGGCTTTAGGCTCAGGCTTTAGGCTTTAGGCTTTAGGCTTAGGCTTTGGCTTCAGGCTTAGGCTTAGGCTTAGGCTTCAGGCTTAGGCTTCAGGCTTAGGCTTAGGCTTAAGCTTTAGGCTCAAGCTTCAGGCTTGGCACTGGTGCATTTAGGCTCATTAGGCTTTAGGCTTAGGCTATAGGCTTAAGCCTAGCTTATTCAAAGTACACTCGAGAAAACTATTTTATTTTATTTATTTATTGCCAAGTTTTGTGTTTCATGAATCCAATAAAGGAATAATGTCCTTTTGGTAGTAGCAGTCAAAATGTGGAATCACAATCTTGAAAAATCATGAACTCGACATACAAAATTAGATATTTGAGAGTTTAAAATTCCACTCCGTTTTCGTTTTTAATGTTGAAACTTAATTTTTCATCCGAAAATTGTCTATGATTATCACAAACGTTTTTCAAAAGGAATAAAATTTTTAACCTCAAATTATTTCTCGAAACCTTACGCGTAACGGCTTTGCACTGCGGTTGTTGGATAAGTGACAACACGAGAGTATAGTGTAAGGCACTAGTGTAAGAGTGTATAGGTTGCACCTTGGAATCTTAGTTTTTGACCCACCAAGTAGGTAAATACCACTCACTCAAACTGAGAATCTATGCCAGATGTGTTTTTGTAAACATTTAGATTCATTCATTCGTCTTATTGCGTTTCATCGTTTCTTTTTCTTCATATGCAAGTTCTTCATAACTAACATTCATAGAGAATACCACTCATTCTTACTTCTTCATGGAAAATTTGCAAAAAAAAGTGTTTCTAGAATCCGATGATTTTGTATCAATCTTGTGATAATATGTATAATGTTTTTTTTTAAATTATGGAGCTTTCTCCAAGTTTCTGATAGTAACTTTGTGATATTGTAACTTGAGACTCCTTTATGCTTCACGGGAGCTTTGAATTCGCATGAAAATCATGTTTCATGAATTCGATGAATTGAATTTTCCGATGAAAACCTTGGAGTACAATAACTCGAGAACGGAAGCTCAGATTCGCGTCAAATTGAATTCTTTTGGTGGAAAATGTTGAATTCTCATCGATTATTCAGTCGAGAGTGTCAGATAGCTTCTTGATGTTCATCATCGAGGTAGTCAAAGTCGTTAGAACTATAAATTTGGAAACAGGGAAAAGTTAAATGACGGAAAAAACGAAAATTTTTTCTTTTAGTATGTCACATATCTCCCTCTACCTGTAAAAAAGTCTGACCTCCGTAAATCGGTTACTTAGTTACCGTAGCAGTTTCGCTTTGAAATACATGAACGATTAAGTAATGCGCCTTTAATTTCAATGGGCTGAAAGTAAGAATAATAATTTAAATCCACAAAGATCTAACTGTTCGTTGTGAGAGTCCCGACCCTACCGTACTCATTTTACAAAAATGCGACTGCCGCGAGTTTGAAATCGGTCACACTTTTTGCTAGATATGTGAAACAGGAAAAAGTTGAATGACGGAAAAAAATGAAAAAAATATTTTGCGCAGTTATGTCTTATTGTTTTTATATTTTCAAAAATTACATGAAAATGTTTCTTTGGTTAGAATCCTTAAGAAAACTTAGATAACTAAGTATTTACGCAGTTGCAAGTTTAAACCTTACCCACCTAGGAAAAGGTGGGCAAGGTTGGTAAGACCACTGAAGTGGCGAAAACAATAAACCTGTTCTGGTGGCGTTTCTTGACACTACTTCTGACGCATTTTCCGACCCAAAGTTTTTTACGACTTTCAAGGTGTTAAGTTCTAATCCTATCATTGGCCATGGGTCTTGACCATTTCTAGGTTACTATTCTTGGAGTATTCAAAACCTTTCTAGTGGTTTCGAAAAATGATCTTTTATTACGAATTATTTTCTAGTGATCTGATATTTTTCACAGGACTTAAAATGGTTCAGTCTGTAAGTTACTGACCGATCTAACAAATAGAGATATCAAAAACCGGTCACATGTTTTTGGCCGGCCTCAAAATCCATTTTTCCAGTTTTTTTGGGTACTTTTTTGTAGGTACTTTCCCTGCCGTTATTTTTATCACTAGCGTCGGAAAATTGAAAAAACTGTAATGATTATTGATCGATTTATATACCAAAAAATGCTAGGGGTAATTTTTTTCACTAGATTTTAATATTCATTTTTCGAAGGTACTTTACCTAAACAACATGGTTTTCATCACTAGCACCTACCTGGAGAAATTTTAATTGTTATTGATCGTTTCAAATACCTTATTCTAATCTTTATGCTGATATTTTTAGACTTCTTTTTAGGGTAGTTAGAACATTGAACTGGTACATAACAGCCAAATTTATCAATAACTCTTATCTAACTTCTTTTTTTCTTCGGCGACTTTCCGGCGATATCGGTCGAATGAAGACATTACAAAAGTGGTTCCACTCATCTTCTTTTCTGTTTCTTTCCTCACCGGTCTTAGTATTTCTGGAACTACTAGAGTGTTATATGAAACAAAAATAAACCAACATTTTGTCGATTTTAAAGAAAATTCAAAAAATAAATTTATTCACCCATTATGCATTATTTTGGGCTAAAAATTGAATTAGCTTATTTTTAAGATTAGAAATCTTAAAATTAGAAATCTGCAACTTACGAAAAACTCATTGAATCGAGAAAAACCTAGAAGAATCATAAAGAAGAAAAAATCAAAATTTTTGAGAATCTAAAAAAGTCAGCTATAAAAAAGAACAGAACTCCTGTTTTCGATCGTTTTTATCGAAAAAAAAACACACAAAAACATTCTTCTGCCTTATGTAGGATCCCTCTGAATGTTGTACTTCTGACGTCTCCTTTCTGAAATGGAAAACGGATCTTCTCATCTCAAATTTCTCGAAACTCGGTTCGACTTTTATTGTTGTTGCATTGAACATCAGCTGTCATTTACTGGTCGGACGAGGGATTAACCCTTCTGTTTTGCGAATTATCGACTTTTAAGACGATTTTAGATGTGGCGCTAGGTTTTGGCCACAGATTAAATTTTTCGAAAAGTCATGTTTCATGCATCTAAAAAGGTACAACAGTTTTGAACATCTTTGTTTCATTTTGTTCCTGATGAGAACTTTCAAGGCCTGTAACTTCAGAACGAAGACTCAGAATCTTGTGAGACTGTTTTCGTCTGAAAACAAAGGAACTTGTAGATCCTGTGATTTGGGCTCGAATGAGCATAGTCTCGCAGCTTGAAAAGTCCTAAGAGTCGAGTTACCGAGCTTTGAAATTGAGCAATTTTTGACGTCGACTTTGAAGGCCTGTAACTTCAGAGCCGTAGCTCAGATTTGAGTCAAATTGAGCTTGTTTTTCACCCTGAAAATTTCCTTCCAAAAACTTGTCAAATCAATGTTGAGATACTCTATAACACCACAAAAATTCTTATTTTCACCTAATCTTTCACCAAGTGTGACAATCGTACCAGACGATTAAGAACGTCGAAGCTGATAAGCTTTTCTCGCATTAGACCTCAGAAAATGATTGTCATTTGGAGTGTCGACGGATGGATATTGATCGATTGAATTAAAAGAGACACAGTGCGTTGTTTCATTGACATTGTACTCAATGAACTTTCCTTTTCTCTACCTTTTTTCTATTCCGCTGTCAAGTCTCTCAAAGTACTGTTTCATGCTTCATTCAAATACTATTTTCTTCAAAATTTTTCACTGATCCCTATGCATGTAGACATAGCCTTGTTGCTTTTTTTTTCTGAGTCTAGAATCATTGATTCACCTCAGGAAAACTCGAGTCAAAGAAAAATTCACTTTCTTCTACATAATTTAATCTCCTTTGTCTCATTTTCATTCCATTGGAACCAGTTTATGTTTCTCATATTTTGTTGTCTTTTTCCTTCTGTCAACAACATTCATTCCGCAGATGGAAAATGACTGAAGAGCCTGTAACATCGTCGTCATCATCTGAGAAACCAGCAGACGCACCTGCCCCTGAGGTCGCTGTCGAACCCAGAACATCATGGACCAAGCGGCTCAGCAGAAGTATTAATAAACGATCCTCATCATTTATCGCATCAGTTCTACCGGCTAGTTTGCGATCTTCTTATAGAGAAAGTGATGTAGAAGACGAAGAGTCTGAGAAATGGAAAAAGCAACAGAAGAATAGAAGAGCGTCGGCGGCTCCAACCTCAGTCACTAAGGAACTTCAAAAAGAAAGACAACGTAGAAGAAGTGTGGATAGAATTTATGCACTGAAGCCAGTGAAGGTATGGTTGAAAAGGATGACTTCATTCATAGTGAAGTACCTAAACTTTAAAAAATTGAAAACATAAAGATGAAAATGAGTCTAGTTTGATCCCACCATCTATTTTGTTTAATTGAAATTTTCCAGTGCTAGCAAGGAATTGAAAAACGTTTTTACTTTAATAAATCCATGAAACACAATTCTTCCGGGTTAATTCAAATTTGACAAAGAGACATTTTTCTTTCAAATTAACATATATTTTTCTTCTGTGTTTATTGTATCTAAAAATTTAATTTTGATTTTTAAAAAGATAAACAGAAAATCTGATAAACCCTACCAGAAAAAGTTATTTTCAACATACTAACTTTGGTTTTTTTTTCTCGCGCTTGAAAACGAACAATAACGAAAGTTGGCTTGAAAAGAACGATGAAATTTTTCCTTTGTTGACTTTTTTGCGGGCGAATAACAGTGGGGCTCGCCCGCACATACTGTTTTTGATTTGTATTGATCATTTCTGCAGTTTTTGATATTCATTAAATTTGTAGCTATGTCTGTTATAGACACCTGAGATAAAAGCCTCTAAAGGTTGTAGGCATGCGATAAATTTACCTTGCTGCTTTGTAGGCTTACTACCCGGGAATGCCTCGGAGGCACACCATAAGGCGTTCGAGGGTTATAGGCGCTCATGAAGGGCCTCTAGACCTCACAGTCTCTTTTGGCGTTTTAGGCACTCAAAAAGGCATCCAGCCCGGTTCTAGAAGCCTCAAAGTCTTTCTATCGGTTGTGGGCATCCGAGAAGGCCTTCAGCTTAGCTGCCTAAATTTGCTTCCCATTCCAGGCGCCCAATAAGGCTTTCAGGAATTCCAAGTTCATCTACCCATTGTAGGTTTCCGAGAAGGCCTCCAATTGTGGGCACACAGAACATGCCTCCAAGGCACACAAAAATCTTCAAATTTTCGTCGTGACAAATCATCATTGAATCTCTTTCTTCATTCAGAATAGTGCAACAAATACCGAAAAATGTTTTCTCATTATTTTTTATAATATTCTCAGACGAAGTTTTGATTAGGCTTCCCCCAGACCAGAAAGCCATGTAATCCAGCCCGTAGATAGAACTAGTTTGAGAGTGTTCTATTGAAAGAAGTGTGTTCCATACACTCAAGTATACCTTAAGACCTTACCGTTGGTATGTGTCACCTTGTGGTGAATAACCATCTCTCTTGCTCGACCTTCAGTTTTAGGTCTTTTTGAGTAAGAAAATCGAGATTTTTGTCTTCTCGTCATTTCTCAATTTTCACTCTGTTTTTAGAGATATTTTGGAAATTTAAATTAGGCCTCTGGTCCAGTTTTCAACAACTGTTTTTCAGTTTCGGAAGGAATTGATTTTTGAAAAGCAAAAATCGGCATTTTCCTTCTTTTGTTCAAATTTCGTCCAATTTTCCCGGTTTTTCGAAGATTCTCCACTACTTCTCTCACAATTTTTCTAGGAACCACTATTATTTTCATTGAATTTTTTCATTAAAGCTAAAGAAGCTTGTCAAATTCGAGAGAGAGAGAGAAGTTGCAAGTTGAACGTTGAGTGTCATTAGAGAGCTCTGCGAGCCGCGGAATGAGACAGAGAGGGAGAGAAAGAGAGGGGGTCGCGCCGGACACTGCCTCCCCTAGTATACGAAAATCCATTCCGTCACTTTCTCTTTTCCGTTTTTTTCAACATTTTCATGAAGAAGATCTCTTCTGAAGCTATAGCGGAGCGTTTTTGACTAGAACAGGCGACGAAATCAAAATCCTCTCATTTCTGATAATTTCCGACGTTTTCTTGACCGTTTCCCGTGTTTCCTGCCTTTCTCCCCATGGAAACATTTGCAGAGGTCGGAATCGCCTGAGAACCTTGGATACTTTCTTTTCGAACAGAATTAAGAAGCCTATTGTACTAATCATCATAATTAACATGGTACTGCCAACGTTCTTATAGAGTCTCTCAGCTATTAGAGTGTTAGTCTTTGAAGGCCAAGCAACATGATAACGTAAGCTCAGTGGAATGTTAAGCATGGACTGTGAAAGTATGAAAGGATGGTTCTATCTGCAGCCAGGATACTCTTAATAAAGTCTCTCGATGCCAGCAGAATACATTGACATTCTATACATTTGTTGCCCACTACTCTTTTTTGAGTATCCAAATTCGATATCTATGAATGAAGAAGGGGAAGAGAGAGAGAGAGAGAGAGAGAGAGAGAGAGAGAGAGAGAGAGAGAGAGAGAGAGAGAGAGAGAAAGAGAGAGAAAGAAAGAGAGAGAGAAGAGAGAGAGAGAGAAGAGAGAGAGAGAGAGAGAGAGAAAGAGAGAGAGAGAGAGAAAACAAATTGAAAACCATAAACATTTTATTCCACCTAAACGAATACTACTCTCATTCATTCCGTTCCAAAAAGTCGAGCCAGCAAATTTTGACTTCCTAGAGCCAACCAAGTGGAATAGCTCGACCAACTATTTTGGGCATGCTTACGTCACAAAACTCGAACGGCATTCACTTTCATGCGTGACTGCATTCGATGTAAGTGTCCAGAAAGAATAAAGTAACTCATGTTTTCACCCCTCCACTTTATTTGGCTTTTTTTAAATTGGAGTTAACGGAAGATAATAGTTTTGGAAGATTCATAACTTATTCTCAGATTAACCACGCATATTGTTCTTTACCGTAGTCCAATATAGCTTAACCTATGTGCTTTCAAAAAATGTGCCCATGATTACCAGATGATTAAAAACAGGAAACTTATAATGCTACGAAAAACCAAAAAATGAGATAAAATGAGTAAATCGAAATTTTTAGGTGGTGAAACTTGTTTTTTCTGTCTTTTTTCAACTCACTTTGTATCATAATTCGTAGCCAGCTCAATTTTACTGTAGAAAAGGCAATTTCTAGGTATGGCCTGCCAGCCCCATGGACTCTGTTTTTGTTTTTCATTCTCGCAAAATTCAGATTGAAATATGGGATAGCGTTCGTCGTTAATCTTAATCTTTTCACGGCTTCTAATTTGAGACTGTCGCTTTGTTTTTTCTGACCGGAAGGCAAGATAAGATCAATTTTATTTCATTTTATACAAATTGCACTTTATTTGACAATGATAAAAGTCTCAATTTTATTTCGAATTTATCAAGAATACATTCAATCTTAATTTTCCATCCTTAATTTTGATGATATTTTGCCTCTTTTCCACGGAAGATATTAGCGGCGGGGACCGAACCTATGCGATGTTAAATGGGACCTCTAACCACTAGACCACATACCACAATAATGAACAATCAATATTTGTACATACACATGTCCTTATCACTTCATTATTATCACTTCTCACTGAACGATCCTATGAATGACACTTCTTCTTTTTGTTATATTCTGTTGAAGTTCATGCATTCATGATGCTTCAGCCGCCATTTGCTAGAATCTGTAACGATGTTGAATCTATGGTTCCGTTTTCACGAATTGGACACGTCTGAGACACAGTGGATTTGGAAGAAGTATCATTATTTTGATTCCTCTTTTTTGTGAGGCCACAATTGGTTACTTTAAAAAACACTAAATTTGGATCCACTATTTTAATTCCATGTTTCCATATAGCTATTGATTGTGATACCAATCTTAGAATCCACATTATCAGTGATTTCGGAAAAATCTTCTTTTCTTGACTCCAATCACTCAAAACCGGGACTGTGCTACAACAAGGTCAGAAATAGCAACTTCCTTCCACTGGGTTAATCAGCAACCAAAACCCGAATAAGAATTTCTCCTTCCAGGAAACCATTGCATTTCCGAAGCATTGGCAGATGAGGAATGTTGTTTATCCCGAGTTTATAAACTGGCACTGGCCTTCGGAAAATAATGGAAGACCAATGCTTTTTGAAAAAACACTGTGATCTTAAGAACTTTGATCAACTTGAGCTTGTTTTAAAGTACAGATTAAACTCAACTTGCACTACGGGCAAACAACCTC
Source organism: Caenorhabditis parvicauda (assembly GCA_963978915.1). NCBI lineage: Eukaryota > Metazoa > Nematoda > Chromadorea > Rhabditida > Rhabditidae > Caenorhabditis > Caenorhabditis parvicauda. The sequence goes on along the minus strand of OZ022250.1, from coordinate 16,890,157 downwards.
TCTCTCTCTCTCTCTCTCTCTCTCTCTCTCTCTCTCTCTCTCTCTCTCTCTCTTTCTCTCTCTCTCTCTCTCTCTCTCTCTCTCTCTCTCTCAGCTTTTTGCCTATGTTTTGCTGTCCCATCCTCAGGGC